>JACSYO010000215.1:1487500-1752500 GCA_016806645.1 Ophiodon elongatus | reverse complement strand
AATATCTGATGATCTGAGTCGAGTGTTTAAATGGGGACTTTTTTTCTTGTGTGAAGCAGATGTAAATATTCATATGGTGCAACCAAAGAGTGTCGAGCACCACAAACAGAAAAAAGGTTCACACGGGAATGAGTCATCAGCAGCCCCTTCCTTCAGAATGTATTTATATTACCAAGAGATATAAATCTATAACTTAATAAATCAAAATCTGATTTCCTTTAAAAAAAAAACCCAAAAAAAACAACTTTTTACTGAATACTGAAGGCTTTTTGTGACCCCAGTGTGGTGTTTTGCCTCATGATGTCCGCCGTTGATCATGAAGCTTGATAAGTTTGTGTGAGGAGACAAACATCCGAGCAGCGCTGCTTTTGATCAAACTTCATGCGCCGAAGTTGCCAGAAAAGCCGCTAATTGTTTGCTCAGAGCAGTTCAAAAGTGTCAAACATGTGCATAAGCTGTTTTTATTCCTCCCTGCTTGACTGGCCAGAGGCAAACTGACTACCGGTTGTTATGTCAGAGTCCCTCATGGGTGTCGCCATGAGAATTTACAGGAAATCCACCGATGAGTGTGTCGGTGTCCCCACAGAGCCCACAGGCCGGCGCTGTGAGGCGACACAAAGGCCACTTTTATCTAAGTAGAACACACACCTTAACTTCTCCTCGCGTTTTTTATCTGCAGTGTGCGGGAAAGTTAGTCTTTGAATCTTTGCTTCAGAGTTTGAGCTTTCTTTTTTTTTCCGAAACTACTCCTTTCTTTTTTTGTTACAGTGCCGAACCTTGTGTCTCCGTTAAATTACATCTGCTGTCCGCTCCTCTGCAGCCAGGACGAGACGCTTTTCGCTTCTCTAAATCTGAACTCTATGTGAAGGTTTTTGCAGCATTGTGAAAATGTTTTTCTTCACATCCTGGCTGTCCTTTCAAAATGCTGTCTATGTAACCGGAGGACATTTGGATGCTGAGTAAGATTTCCAAAAACCTATTTGCGCCCTGGAAAAGTCTTGATTGCTCACGATTTATGTGTGACCCGAGCTAACCAGTGGCCTCTCTCCTCTCCTACCTAACGCAGTCATGTGTGTGAGTCTAAAGTATTTAACGAATAAACCGTTTTTCCCTCCATAGACTGTCTTGAGCTATTTGATATTTGGTACAGTTAGGTAACAAGCCTAATGACAAGAGTTCTCCATCAAATAGAACGCCTAATGAATTAAATTAAGTATCCATTAAATGGTAATTAAGTTTGAATATCACCGTAATATTTACCCTGTGGAACTTGTGAGCACGGGATATCCTCTCGGGTATGTCCTTTTTATTAGCTCATAAAGCCATGAGATATGAGTTCAAAGTGGATGTACGGCCTGTTACCACACACACACACACACACACTCACACTCTCATAGAGCAAGTGGCTGTAGGTCTACAGTAGATCCTCGGCGTGGCAGAGGTGGCTTAGGAAGGTTTCGTGTCACGAAACTGAGTTTACGCAGCGGTGAGCGTCTGCCGTGACATTTGGGCCGGTGTTTCTCCCGCTTGTTTGAAGGAAATGACAGAAAAAGCCCACCCTCTATGTCTTTGATGAATCACACTTTCGTTCATCGGGCGAACCCTTCCTCACGTCACATTTTGAGGCACTAACTGTTCAGCCCATTCAATGTTTTTGCGCTTTTAGATGGTATAAAAAATGTTTTTTCTCTCTCTCAAACGGTTCACCTATCCTCCGCATTTGTTTCTTCGCTTTCATACAGAGACGTAATCCGTCTATTGTTCCTGATCTGAATTTTATCCCCCCGTGGGAATTCTCCTTAGAGCAGCAGAAGCCAATTTGGGTCTGCCTCTTTACACTTAAAAACAAGTATATCTCCAAAGAGCTCAAATCCCTCCCTTCCCTCTCCAAAACCGAATGAAGTCATAAATCACCCCTCTACGCGTATCATGCTAATTAAGAGCCGGGCTCAGCCTCTCTTCTCTGGCGGAAGCTGGAATAAAATGGCTCCGTAATTACGTCAAAACAATGCGCGCTCCACCTCCGCCGCAGCACATTGGGACCAGGCCGCGTGGAGATAAAGCATGCGGACCGACACCCAGGACTTAAAACACTTTGTCCGTTTTGTCTGGAGGGGATTAAAGATTTTTTTTTTTTTTTTTTCTTTTTTTTTTTTGCTACTGGATAAAGTAAAAGCCACTTCTGTGATTTCCTCTTATTTTGGAAACCTATTAGGTTTGTGCGAATATAAAAAATAATCAAGTACTGTACAATTTTTATTTTTTTAAACAACTCAAACAGACATCAGGCACTCAAGCTTTCGGCTGTAACTCAAGTTCAGATCGTGGGAGATAATTTATGTTCCGTGCGCCCAAACATACAGGGGGAGAAAAAAATAATCTTTTTTTACATTTTGTTACAGTGATGGGACAAAAACTCACTTGTGTTTGCGGTTTCCACGGTTTTATCTCCCCAGCGCCTTCTCTTGCAAACACTTCCCTCCACCGAAACGCCCCGGGTGTGTTATGCGAAAGGCGGTTTGTCCTAAGTCGTTACAGACCAGATGGCCAGCGCTTACACACGTGTAACTCTGATAATATTGTACATATGTAAATCTGGAAACATATGCTCAACCTTCAGCCCCCACAGAATACGCTAATCCTCAACAAAGAGCAGAACACTTTTTTTTCCTTTTTTTTTTTTCAACTATTCTCTACTGGTATTTCTCTTTCCCAACAAAATGCCTAATGTCAAAGCGTTTCCTCCTCGACATCGCCCTCCGAGTTGGCAGCCATTAGTCATATGCTGCACTTGAAGTGTTTATAAATGTGTCACTTACTTGAGAGACAAAGTTTAATATTCGTCTCGGTGTCACAGCTGGATCCGTCGCCCACCCTTTCATCTTCCCCTTAGCAATGCTCTGGATCCCGATAACCAATTATACCTCTTACGTCCTCTCAAATAACGTTAATCACTGATTAGGATTCCTTGTTCACGACGACGCCACTTAAAAGCAATTGCTCAATAAAGACGGTGGGGGAGGGGGGGAGTTGTCGCATTAAGTCGGTCTTCCCGCTGCTTCTCTCATTGGCGCTCGCTCTGGAGCTCCCAAACTCCCCATTGTCACAAATGGAGCCGACTTCATTCACGGCACAGAGGCCGCCGAGCCGCAGAACAGGAAGCGCTCGGCTGCTCAATCCCGCGTTGAGTTTAGATCCATTAGCAATGGCAGAAACGCTGGGTGACGCAGAGGAAGGGGACGACGTGGACTACAACGGAGCGTCGGGGTTCGATACCCGCTGGTGGGGCCTCTGGCTCCGTTGTTTTGCCCACCATGAAACACAGTTGGCTGTGTTTCATGGTGGGCAGTGAGGGTTCTCGCAACGACTCGTACTTGTTGGTTTAAACCAGGCTTGTCGTTTTCTTTCTTATTTTGAAAGTGTCTGTGTGACATCTGACTAAAGGTCATCTTTTTCAGGCCGTGCAGATCTTCACAATTTTTATAGGAAACATTTGTCCTCCCAGATATGACGTCACTGTCTCCCTGTTGAAAGGAAGGGCCTCTTTTGATGATGACAGAAAATAATTCTGGGGTGAAAAAGCATTGAATTGACAATTAAAGGCACCCTGTGGTCTTTTTGACCACTAGTAGTGCTATTGAGTAATGAGTTGTTTGTGTACAGGCAGGTAGCTCGGAGAGAAGTGGTGCAACGTGCAAGCGCATTCTGGAAAATAACATTGAGTGCAAACATTTGTTTGTTTGCAAGAAAACTCCACAGGGCAACTTTAAGTTGCAGCTGTAATTGCTTTTTCGGTGTGATGATTGCCACAGCTATTTACCTTTGTACACATCTCCAGTGTGAGTTGCTGTGTTCAAAGGGGGGGTCTTAACTCCTCTCTGGCTTTGGCAATTTGAGTTTCAGCAGCGGTCAAGAGACGGGTTCCACCCTTTTTAGTATTTTGCTAGATGAAGCCAGTAAAATCCTGATTATTTAAATGTACAGATATATAGATCTTCTGGTCATCAGTGATGGATTTTCTTTTTTAGAAGAACGGTTACATTATTGAAATAAGCTTTAACATTACGTGCCGCTTTAGTAGACACCCTAGATTTAATATAACTATGAGCTATCGCCATGAAACTCGCCTTAATTACTTACATAGAGACCTTTTTTTTGGCATGACACGTTTTAGATATGCAAACGGTGCATTATATTATTAAATGTGCTAATTTGCATAAACTTCCAGACACAAAATCTGAACATTAGATGAAGCCAGGTTCAAATTTCTTGTTTCATTTTGTTGACATATTAGAGTCAACGGTTTATATAGAAGGGATTTGGGATATCTCTTTGTATCACTCCATAAGAATTTGAAAATATCGCCAACAGCCATGAAGAAAATCCATTTTGGCCATGTTTTTAGGAATGAAATATTCTATAAATCAGGCTATGAATGATATATGAACAAACCCCTCAGTAAAATAACCTTCAGAATATAGAGAGGTATGAAACTGGAACATTTGGTGTGTGTATTGGAAAATGACATGCATTTAAAAGAAGACAAAGATTAAATATCACCATGAAACTTTTCTGAAATGTTATGTTTAAATATTTAAATATGGCATTATCTAATGGTAACTTTTGATGAATTTAGGAGAAATCTACACAACCAAATAGCCAAAGTAGTATATATACTCCTCCATGTGTATTTTGGATGTTTTCTTTCCACTAGTCAGAAAGAAGACATGTTTTGAAAGCCAAATAGCCCAAAATCTATAAATTGACCAGTGCATTGAAAGGCGGTGTTTCTGCCGGTGGTGTCTCATCTTGATTGAAAAGGCTTCTATTAAAAGACTGTTCCTCTGATGCAAGTCCTGCTTTCCACTGTTCCACATTCAGAACTCTTAAGACCTTTTCAATAAAACATGCTTCTCTGTAACATTTACAACCCTTGCGTTTCCTGAAATGAGAAATCCAGAACATCGGTGATGTTCTGGAGGAACCGTACATGAAAGTTAATGTTTTAATTCTCCGTAAGCCAACGAGTTACAAGTGACTTATATGCTCTGGCAGAGAGGATCTGTGCTGGAGCGAGGTGGGGAGGGAGGACGGGGGCAGAGAACTTGTTGTCGAGCGGCATATTTTATTTCCTCTCCCATGGGTTTAGAGGAGCTGTTGCACTCTGGAGTTTTAGCGGAGGCCACAAGGTTATTATATAAACAATTCACACGGAGGCCCTCGAGCACCCGGAGGGAATGTTTTAATGCAATGCTCACAATTTCTGAAATTCTGTAATGCTCAAGACGCAGACATGTGTCCAATTTTAACCATGCTGCATTATCACTCCGGCTTCCTTTTTTTCTTCTTCCCCTTCTTCTTCTCTGGGCTGTTTTGTCAATGCAAAAAACCCACGCTTAATTAATTTGGTCAGCTGCCTTGGATAAACTACATTGATGACATCAATTAGATTCTAATGAAAACAGATAAAAGCCACGGAAAGCAAATGGAATTTCTGAACAGGACTCATCAAAGTCTTAGCGTTGGAACAAATTCCCATTACGTCTCATAAAAGCCTTTAATTTGCAAAGCTCATGTCTGGTTTGGTACTTAGAAGTACATGGTCAAATGATTCAGTCGCGAGTCCTGCGCCAAAGAGAAGCCAAATCACAATTTAATTTGGCACGTAACTCCTTATCCGGTCGGAAACATGTGGTTGGATGCAATCCTTGGATTAGCGTGGACTTCAGAACTACACACTTGGCTCCTTTCCTCCTCCTCTGGCAGAACAAACACCTAGTCCAACCCGTTTGTAACATAGCATTTACATTTCCAATCTGCGGGAAAAGAAACACGCTCGGCCCAGATTAGTGCGTCTTAGTTAACCAAATTGCTACAATTGTGTGTCAGCCCGTTGACGTGGGATGACGAGGCTCCGTTTCGCCGTCTCTTTTGCCACCTGCCTCTCTTTGGGAATAACTGCACGTCCTCTTTCCAATGTCTTGGATTTTATAGTTCAAGAGAAGATTGTGATGAATAATCCTAATTTCTCACAATATTGGACAGATGGATTTAAGAAGTGGTGCGTTATATCTTTCAGACAACTCGAGGATGAACACGGATATCTTTGACTGTGTTCTAAAAATGAAAGTCACTATTTCTAGCAGGGATGCACAGAAATAGTGACACAAAGAGACATGCAGCGTATTGATTTAATGCTGCTATCTGATCGGTACTCGGTACCCGAATCGGAATCTGGACCGAAAAAGTCGGACCGGTGAATCCCTCATTTTCTCGTGAGCAGTGCAGCTCTAATGCGCTGGACAAAAACATGCGTCGCAGCTACAAAACCCAGTAAACTCCATTTAAAATAGCCGAACCTCCTCGTGGTGAGTTAACGCCAAACGTGAAGCAAAGGGATGCAAGTTCCCGTCTCCGGGTACCCAGAGCTCTACGATAGTACCTACTATTTGTACACAGACGGGCCAAAAAAGGAGATTGTACACATAATAAATTAACATTTAAGATAAATATGAAACGGGTGGAGCAGCTGCAGAGTTAGCATAGCATAGCACTGACCGATCTAAACTCAGTTCAAGAAAACAAGCATTTCAAAAGTTGTTCGCTTCTTGTCTTGTGGACAGACCAGACAAAGCATGAATTCAGACTTCTGACAAATTGGCTTCATCATGTAGTTATTTCTCCATCCTTTTTGATCCAGCAAAATCTGTTTTGTTAGCCTCAAGAAGCGCTGGAAGCGGAAGGCATCTGGGCCGCTGGGTGCTGAGCAGGTTGTGTACTGTGGGTTTTTAGAGCTCTTTAACTGAAAGCAAGAGTCGAATGCGGCCAAAAAACGCCACCGATGAGAGCGAAACGGAGGAGTACAGTTGTGAACCTTAAAAAAACCAAAACAAAGAGCTGAAAGAGGCCACAGTGCTCCGTAGAGCTGAGAGGAGCAGCAGAGTTTGGGGATAAGTCACTGCAGCTTCATCACTGCTTCATATTCTGCAGCCATGAGCTCAGTTGTTAATATGAGAATATTTTGAATGCTGCAGCTTCAGTCTTGCGTACCGAGTTGCGGCCGACATCACAGGTCCATCTGTAAAAGGACACTTTTGAAATTTACCCACTCAGCGCCGTGTTCTCTGTTTGTCGTCCACAAATACAGAAGGGGCAAAGTTTACAAAAAGCTGCTCAGTGTATCACACACACACACAAACACACACACACACACACACACACACACACACACACACACAGAGACAGTTTCAGCTTCATGAATGGCTGGACGCGGTTGCACAGGGAGGTGTGTGCACATTCGCAGATCGATCCACATATTTCTGCACAGTAACTTCATTTCATCTCACGCGCAACGTACTGTCGACCGTGCAGAGCATCATGGGAGCTGTTCACCGTCCAGTTCAATCAAAGAAGCACAACTAAAGGAGTTTATGCCATTCACGATTTTTCGAATTTCTTGTTGTTTTTACTGCACCCGCCACACTGGTTATTGAGAATCTGAATAAAAATGGGTTTCTTGTGTGTTAATTCAGTGGCGCAGCGTCTGCTCTTTTAGAATTGTGACGGTTTGAAATGTAGGAAAAAAAGGGGAAGTATTTAATAAGCTGTTTTTGTTCCTCTTGGTGTGTGTGTGTGTGTGTGTGTGTGTGTGTGTGTGTGTGTGTGTGTGTGTGTCCATCCCAGCGGACTACCCCCCCCCTCCGCCACCTGCCGAAGAATCAACCGGTTTCTCACCCCCTGGTTCCTTCCCGTCTCCTCCACCGATGAACTCCTGCGATTATCAGGTGAGTGTGTGTACGTGTGTGATTGCATTCAATTTCATCTTGCTTGTCAGGAACTCTCCAAGAGTCGTAAAGGAAAGCGAAAGACGGCCCCGAGCTCTGCTCTGAGTTCATGTGCCCAGTCCACCAAAAAGCAAACTGCCGGTCCATTTGAGCCGCATCCAGCTGCAGACGTCCAGAGGCTGCCTGCAGCCAGCCTCCTGACTCAGGGACCCACACACAAGCAGGCTTCCTTCAGTGCAGGAAGCATAGAAGGCTGACACCTATTGGTGGAGCCTGGTTATAATACCCACAGGCGTTTCTACCCTTGCGGGGGGGAGAGGGGGGGGGATGATATCTGGCCTCTGCGATCTGACCAACACTCTCAGCACTTGACCCCTGCTGTGACAACCCCTCCGAGTGCTTCACATTCCTTCGTTCAGTGTGCCCCCCCTCCCCTCACCCCCTCCCTCCCCTCCTTCAAGCCCCCTCTTTTTTTTGTTTTTTTGATCCGACCAGTTTCTCATCCTAAACGAATGCTTCCTGTGTAGAGACAGAGGGAATTTAAATAAGCTGTGCAATGCGTGCAAATTCAACCGCTCTTCCCACACAAACTGTATACGTACCTGTAGACAGTGAAGAACTGCATCCTGGGGATCAGCACTGTGTGTCTTCCCGCGGCATTATGGCCTCAATGTAAACTACCTCTCATAGTTATTATGCAATTATTAAAAAAAAGTGCAGCCCAACGACGGTTCTACTTCTGAATTTCCTGCTTTCCCTTCACACATTTAGCATCGGCTGAGCAGTTAGACATAAAATAAGACATCGACAAAATTACAAATTTGAAATCTGTGCAAACTTTTACTAAAAAAAAAACCTTTCTGCTATTGTTTATACTAGTCTCACTCCTCTAATACCAGCTCTGTTCCCTAAACTCACATATGTACACCTAACTGTGTGGGATTCTGTACGGTGACATATATATATATATATATATATATATATATATATATATACATACATACATACATACATACATACATACATACATATAACCCTCCTCTTAACTGTAATCAGAGGCACTCATGAACCAGCAAGGTTTAAATAATGTTCTTAAAGTTGAATGCCATTGTGCAGTTACGGTATTTATAACAACACAATACAACATGGATCAGTCCCATCTGGCCCACGATCCATTTGATCGTTAACTGTTAGTATTTCATATTTAATCTGGCTGCTCGCCGCTGTCACATGTTTAAAAAGGAAAACAAATGGGACGTTGGTGCATGTTTTATTGCGCTGCATCTCCTAGGAGCTAAGGAGCTTTTAAAAGACTGTCCACGTTTACTTGGATTACTTCCAGATACAGTTACAGGCAGAGCAAAAGTGCTCCGAATGATCTTCAATGTGAATGATTTGTTTCAACGTTTAACGACGGTCACGAGCCCGCGTGTTCTCTGACGCAGGCTCAACCTGCTGTTCACACCCGACAGGAGTCCACAGGCCTCGTCCTCCAAAGTTTATCTGAAGCTAGGTGAGGCTTCAGCTGCCTGAGGTAGTCAAATCCAGTGAATATCTTCAGAGGTTGGTCTATTTAAGCACAACATTCGTCACCGCCCCGCTACCGTCGCTCAGCACCACAAGAATCCGGGGAACCAGCAAGAGTGGATTTTATTCATGAACGATGTGTGAAGTTATCCGTCAGACCGCTGAAGCCTCACATTGGCTTCAGCTGAACTTTGGAATGTATTTTTACAAATAAACAAGGGGGGGGGGATTTTGTCACCTGTCACTTACACTGGAAGCAGGGAAGAAGAAGCAAAAGCATCCGTATGAGTACCCGACTTTAAACTAAAACCAAAGAAATCCTTCCGTCGAGGTAAACAATCAGTTAACAAACAAACCGACTGGACCATGAACTTGAGGCTGTTCTTCTTAGCCCGTGAAAAGTTAACATTTTTGTGGTAACAGCACAGCTGCTGTATTGATGAAGTAGACATGATAATAGGAGATAATCAGGCACTACACTTTAGTGTCTTTCCCCGTTCCACCACTGCCGTATCTGCCAACTTCTTCCGAAAGGAACAGGCATGCAGACGTACAACGGAATGAAGTGCTTAATTAGTTTTCAAAGTGCCTTACTGTTTTTTCTTTTTTATCCCTGACTTTTCTTCTCCTGTCATATTGGCTGGCCATGCAACTGAATTCCTTAATACACCACTGGTATCTTAATTACGTGCCCTGTAGCCAGAGCGGAAGTCTTTAACTGCAGGAGAAAAAAAGGGGGGGGATAGATATCAATCAGAATGTCTTTGTATCGGCTTCTCCGTGCCTCAGCAGAGAAATCTCACACAATGAACCGAAAACGTTTAAGTGGTACTTCCTCAGAAGAAAGGAGAACCATGTCTTTATCCCCCTGACCGAGGCGGAGGTCTGGGCTGTGACGCGTTTGACGGCGAACCCTTTCGCGGGGGAGAGGAGGACGGAGGCAGCTCCTCCTCATCGCGGCTGTCGTCCACATTGTGGAGCCCGACACGGAGAATTCCAACACATCACAAAGACCGCAATGTTTCCTTTCATCCTCCTCGTTATTCCCCGTTAAATAAGTTTCTTTTTTTTCTTCTTTCTTTTTTTTTCTTCTTTTGTTGATTTGAGACAAGCCATTAGTGTTTTGCTTTGTTTCCCCCCCCCCCCCCCCCCCCCCCCCTCCCGCCCTGCTCATGATAGCCTTAGATGTTTTTTAAGCAGCAGCAGCTCTGCTCCAAATGGAGGCAAGCCCTGCCTGTAATAGATTGTGACAGGTAATCCAAACACATAACATTAGAATAAGAAGCAGTCACTGATCCAGCCAACTCAAAAAGCCCCCGCAGGCAATTGCAAGAAGTCTTCTTGCAGTTGCAGCATAGTTCAGAGGACTAAAAATATATCTGTCATTCCGTGGAGAAATTCCCGGGAATTTTTTTAGAAAACCGGGTGTCACTAACGGTCAGATCATTTTAGCTACTTAGCTGCAGATTTTTGTGCAACATTTTGTGTTTTTATTTTATTATTATTATTTTGTTTTTATATGTTGGAAGTTGTGTTTGCTCTGCGGTGAAACAGGGAAGAAAAAAAATGTAGATGAATAAATCAGCGAGGTCTCAGGCTGCTGGAGCGATCCGGTTTCTGAAGCTTTCAAGCTTCATCTGGTAATAAACCAGTCAAATAAAAATCAAAGCAATTCTCATCATCTTTTATAGGGCACATGTTTAAGATATGGAATAGAAAAATATCAGACTTTAATTCTTTAAAAAAAAAAGAAAAAAAAAAAAGAAAAATGAATTGACCTTTTTGTTTGAAATACTGCTGGATGAGATTGTGATGAATAATGCATGAAGAATGAAATACTGTAAATCCAAGTGTGCTGAAAAGCAGGAGGTGAATAGTGCACCGCTTTATGAACAGACAATGCGTTGCGTCTTACTTCTCCCAGAGCATTTCTCCCAGAGAGAAGTCTCTGCTATTGATGTGTGGCTTTCAAAAGGATCGCGTGGGGTCAAGGTGAGGCGTGAACTCGGAGTGTGTAATCCACAAGAGAACGTCTCCCGAGTCGGTAGAATCACTGCTCGTGGATGAGGCGCCGTCCTTAACTTGTGACTGCAGCTACGCAAAGTGTCGTGGCGTCGTTTGAAGGGCGTGTTGGTCATTTGGTGTGCTGTGCTGTCTGCTCACAGATGAGAGGACCAGAGAAGACCCTGGAGGAGAGGCGCTCCAGTCTGGATGCCGAGATCGACTCCCTCACCAGCATCCTGGCCGACCTGGAGAGCAGCTCGCCCTACAAGCCACGCGTCGCACAAGTACGATACCAACGTCGCACCTGCACACGCTAATATACACCCACAGTCAGCAGATATGCACATTTATTTAAGTACTGTATTTGAGTACAATGTTAATAATAATGTAGCACCGTTTACCGCACTACGTTCAACGGACAGCTGTAGTTTCGGGCTACTTTTCACATTAAAGGTCCAGTCCACTGATTTTACACATCCAGTTTAATTAACTGGTCATGACTATTCCATCTGTGAAAACAGTTGTACAGAATGTCCTTTGTGGCTTTGGAGGGAGCTTTTTTTTAAAGTTTTATAAACAAATAATAAAAAGAACGATGATGTCATAGTGACGTCATCCAGGTTATTTAAAATCTTCCAACAGCAGGGTAGGACTGCGTTACCACCTGGCTGTTTGGAGTTTGAAACATGTATGTGTTAATGAGGGAGGCTATCAAGTGGCACCATCTCTCACAAGCCTTGTAACTTAATTGAAGTGAAAAACTAAATGTACCCCTTTAAAGTTTCACAAAACGAAACAGACAACAACCCCGTACATTTACATCACACTGTTTAAGATTAAACCAGATGTACTTTCAAATAGGATTTTGTAGGAGTTTTACTTGTGACAAAATGTTCTACTGGTACTTTTGGAGTAAGGGATTTAAACTAAAGGACCAGAGATAAAATTCATAACAACCATGCTAAAGCACAGACTGGTTGAATCATTTTACACGATTTGAAACTAAACAGATACGGATACACTGTAGCTCACAAGCTTCCTGCAGGAAACAGACCCATATGATGCATCTTTTAAGAATGTTTTGCGCCAATGGAAAAAATTAGTCTTGACCTAAATCATTAGTTGATATTAAACGGTATTAAGAGCAACTTCAAAAAGTCAAAGCCTTGGGCAGTTCACTAAATTGTTTGACACACAATAAATGTAGGACAGGCAGATAAAAAAACCTAACCAATTGTGTTTGGTGCAGGAAGGCTCGGAGGGGCTTTTAGCGCCATGCAGATCATATCTCTAGTGAGATATTCGAGCAATAATGTAATACCTGAAAGGTTGTTCTCTGTGAGGGCAACCCCACTGCACTATATTCAAGTCAAAGATATTCTTAAAGGTATCCCAGTTTTTATTCTGTGGGTTATTTACCGTATACTCACCATGTCTACGTGTTGTCTGTTTAATTAATTTATTAAAGGGTGCATATGTGAGACTGAAAACAGGGTTACGGCGATAAATTATTGACAGAGCTATTCATTTGGCTCCAGATGATGAGGGCCTGTGCCCTCATATGAGATGCACACATTTGCATCCACTGACCTATTATGTCAGATAGTGACTTTAATGTGGAGGGAAAACAGAATCAAACTGGTTCAACTACTTTCAGAGCCCTTTTTAAGCACATCTGTGAGCGTACTCCCTTCTTTCAGACTTGTGAAAGGCACGTTAGATGCTACCTTTTGTAGAAAATGACACTTGTCACACAAATGTGCTACTTTGTGGGGGGAAGTGTGCCGCTTTTGTCCTTTTGGTTTAGCGAACCCGGGCTCCCCAGTTAGGGGGAGCCAAACAGGGTGCACCACACAAAGTGAAAATGATTGCACCGCGCAGGCTGTGAAACGATACACACAGGCAAGTTAGTCAAATATGAGCCGGGGATTTCTGGTAGGCTTCGTGTTGTGGGAAGGCGGTGTGTTCACCCATACCATACTGTAATAACATAACATTCTGTGCTCATGAAATACGGTGAAATGCCCTTTTTTTTCGACATTAAACGGTTTGGTCGTAGAATGCAGACGTTGTGTTATCGGGTTCACGGTCTGCATGGACCTGCTGCCCACTAGTGTCTGTGCACGTTTCCCATTGAAAAGAGGACTTGATTCAGTTCAGGGCCCTTCTCGTCCAAACTATTCACACCGGCAGCGACAATTGCAACACTTTTTCAAAAAGGTTTGACTTGATTCGTGCAGGCAGAGGACCAACTACCAGGATCCTGTTGACATATTGGCAGTCTGCCTAAGGTAGATTGTTGTATAGCCTAAGCTCCTGTGAGTTATTTTATTGAGTTTCCTTTTAGCAAAATTAATTTGAATGTGTATATTTCAAGGCTTTTTTTTTTTTCAGGGCTTTTATTGTGAAAGATACAAACGGATGCCGTGGATCTGGTCTGTGCTGCCTTAGAAAGGAGTGTGTCGTGTGCCGTCTTGTTTCTGACTACGAAGCCTCCATGTTGTCGTACACTGTAGCGTATACTTTGAATAAGTCCGTTCCACACAACGGGAGCGGTCTTTATTTGAAAGTTCAGAAAAGTTGACCTTGTTCTCCTTCAAAAAACACAAGTGTTTAATGCTAAGCTAAACCAGCGGCTAGCTGCTGTCTGTAGCTTCATATTTAGAGTACAGT
The DNA here is from genome assembly GCA_016806645.1 of Ophiodon elongatus. NCBI lineage: Eukaryota > Metazoa > Chordata > Actinopteri > Perciformes > Hexagrammidae > Ophiodon > Ophiodon elongatus. Next base: position 1,738,512 of record JACSYO010000215.1, on the reverse strand, counting down.
CATGAATGGTATCAATCTTTTCATCTAATTTGTGGCAAGAAAGCAAAGAGGTGTATTTCCCAGAATGCCGTACCATTGCTTTAATAATAATTTTGTTGTTATATTTACATCCTGCTTGCTGTCAGTGTAACAAAGTCGTTCATTTTCCTACTTTGGAGAACGGCTTGCATCACTGTGAAAGCATCGGTTCCTTAACTGATCTTTTCATTTGTTCTCTCTATGTTTCATGTGAACGCACACAAACCGGTGAACACACTGAAAATGCACAGAAGCCGGCACGGAAGTGCAAACACTTTTATTAGGATGCGGCGCTACCAGCTGCTGAAACGCATTTTTTCCCCCCCTAAATAAAATATAGTATAAGTGCACACCTTTGTTGGGTTTATAAAAAAGAAGAAAAAAAAAACGTGCAGTATATATCAAAGCAGGAGTCTGAAAGCCTTTGTCAACACGACTTGAAAAATTGATGCTTACCTGCGCGGCCCTGTGAGAGCCCAGCTCGCCAACGCCCGCGCTAACTAATGTATGGCCGGCGTGGCGCTTTTTACCTGTCAGGGTCGAAGTCGCTCCACGTTTTATTTTTATCACCGCGGCCCCGCTTTCAAGCTTCTTTTTTTTTTGTCGAGTTACGGGTGAGGAGCCGCGCCACCTGTGTCTCCGCAGAGTGCACATACATGCCGTGACATGTATAAATGATGGAACGTTATGTATCGGGACGTTTTGTTGACTTAACCCTGTATTCTTTACGCTCTCGCACCATCGCTGTGTCTTCTCTCTGAGAGCTTTTTGCACATGGAGTTTTCCATTTCATTGTTTATTTTTGAGCAGCCCGAGCATATGCATGCACGCACACACACACACACACACACACACACACACACACACACACACACACACACACACACACACACACACGCTGCTACTCTTTCCTCAGCTGATGCTGATTCTAGCTGATTAACTCAGGTTGACCTTTTCCCCCCCTGCCCAGCTGCTCCCGTCAGTCCGTGCTCGGGCTCTTTCAATGCTTTATTCTACAACGCAGCACTGAACTGTGTCGCGGGGGCCAGGCTTCTTTCCCCCCCCCCCCATACCATCCAGCATTGGCACAACGGCCTCACAGTAATCTTCCGCTTGTATAAGCAAAGAGCAACGAGCGCTCTTGATTTACAGCTTTCCGGCGCGCAAAGCAATTACAGAGCCAGCTCTCCAAAAATCAATAGGCCCCTTCCAAGCTCTGGGAGAAGAATCTTCTTCACCCCCCCCTCGCACCCACCCAACGCTAAATTTGGAATCAGCGAGGGGACCTTACGTGTGCCAGCCTCCCAGACGAAAATTGCAATGGACGTTGCCGCTCATTCATAAAAATTCCAAGTAGCATTCCTGCAAACATTCAGCCGGCACTGATGCCTCACAGACATCAAAACAATTTTGTTTGCTTTAGTTGGTATTCTCTGTGGCATAACAGTGGGTAATGAAATGTGATCATTATATAATCCCCATTTGTTCTCTCTCCACTTTCCATCTTAGATGCCATTTGGTATTTGACACAGTTAACTAAGTTTGCGTTGCAGTTTGTTCACTTCATCCTGCGACAGCGAAAAAAAGAAAAAAAAAAAGAAATGAAGCCGGACCTGATTGTGATGATAATGCGCTTTATCTGTGAGAGGTTTCTGTAATTTCTTTTCATCCCACATTTGCATCCCTAATGCTTGGATATAATTACACAAAATTGTCATGAATGTTATTGGGCATCTGTAAAAGTTGTTGTTTCTCATTGTTTACGCGTAGGCCTGTGCTTTTGTTCGCTTCAATTATAATTCAATTCCATTTACTTAAAAAAAAGAAAATAATTAAAAGATGACATTCATTACCAGCTGAGTTTTACTGGAAAGAAGTTGTAGCCTGCATTTGAAACGGGAGCCTTCACTTCACACAGTACACATCCAGTTTACATTGATGTGTGTGATTCTCAGAAACGCAGCAGAAAACCACCGGCCAGTGAAGAGAATCAGGAAGTGTGTGAGAGACACGAGAGAAGTATCAGAAGGAGCATTGGAACTGAAATGTTGTGGTAAAAAGTGTTCCTGTCTGTACTTGTACTGTACTCTGGGCTGGACTGGCCATCATCTGGCAGACCAAACATTATTCTGGTGGGCCGACAACATTTTTTTATTTAATTTTTTTAATATTTTTTTGTTTGTTTGTCTGACCGGCCATAAAACAGGTAGACGGGCCCATTGTTTCTGTGTGTATCAGTTCCACCCCTACACGCTCTATATGAACGCTCAGCTGAGAGGTTGCGTCCTGCCGAGTAGAGAGTCATTCAATATCTGACAAATATTAGCAAACTTATCCATGATTGAATGCATAAATATTTGCATTGATCGACTGGGGACATCCTCATTAGACGGGCTACTTTGGAAACACACGTGGCAGTAAAGCGCCACGCAGACGTTTTTGTGCTTTATTAATGAATGAATGAATGTCATTTTATTTATTTTTTTTAAGTTCTTTCATGTTGAATGAGTAATTTACACAAAACTTATGAGCACAACTCCGGTAAAGACGCAATGTAAAGTGGTGCATTTTGAGCGATTCTTGGCGGAGAAACTCAATTTTACAGATCTGTAATTGAATCAGCTAATCGAGTGTTCGGCGAAGGATTTTTTCACTCGAGGAAAGTCCTCGTGTCAATAAGTGAATAATAAATAAGGTCCAACGACTCAGCCGCGACCCAAGATGATGTCATCTGGCCTTTGCCAATCACATACATGCCAGCTCACATCCCTTGTAGGTCATTCGGTAAGGGAACAGAGTATTTCTGCTTTTTATGATTTAAAAAACAATGGCAAACACTCGGCAGAGGATGTGGAATTATGCGCTGAAACATAAGACTCTACTCTTTTAGCTGGAAAGGAGCAGCTAATCGCTCACCTGGTGAGGTCTGTCTGGTTGGCTTAGATCCCAACATATTTTCCGCCCGACGTCACACATTGTTTTTAAGATCCCGCTCTAAGATTCGAATATCTCTCTCTGTCCTCAACTCTCAAGTCTGGCACGGAGGGGGGCGGGGGGCGGGGGGGGAGAAAACACAAAGAGTGCATGCTCATGCTAAAGCCCCTTCAAGTGTGCTGCGCTGCAATCTGCGCCCAACCAGCCCCACTAATATGCAGCGTAGGCCTGTCTGAGCACATCTCATCTGTTGTGGGGGAGTTTACAAGGAGGCCCGGATGAGTGTCAAAATAGTGCGCTCATCAAAGCAGCGGCCGCTCCGGTGGAGGCTGCTGGAGCCGTGACCGCCGCGACCTCTAATTCACACCGAGCCCCGCCGCCTTTCTAGTAATCGAAACCCATCGCCGTCCCAGGGTGTTTTTATTTTGTACATTCGGTACGTGCATTTAGGTCGGTAATACCAACAACAACAACAACAACAACTAACTGTGGACTCCAGAACCGAAGTCTACCACTGGATGATAACAGAGGAAGAATAATTAGAGCAGGACATTGTGAATGTGTCACAATATTTAAATCCACACAAGCTCTTTCACATGTGATGCGTTTACTGTATTTTATCTGACCAGCATGTTTTGTCCTGTAGCCATTTGTATTCACCCCCTTCACAGACTGCTTGTAGCTGTTTTTTTTATTAAAATTAGAAATCATATTCTGCAAATATGCAAATGTAAAAAACAACAACAGAGTAAACGATGACAGTCTTCCATTGTCGTCCCCTTTTAAAATGTGTCTTAGTGTTGGTGCAAAAAACGCCAAACTATTCCAACAGTATTTGGTTTAGTCTTTATACACACACACACACACACACACACACACACACACACACACACACACACACACACACGCTGCTGATGCACTTTGGAGGTTTATCCACCGTATGACCCATGAAGTAACCAAGTAACAATTTAGCTTCGCATTAGGCAGCGACATTTTTGTCCCAATTAAACTCTAATGCACTACCTCCATTAAAACCTTGTCCCGATCTGATTCAATGCGGTGTGATGAGATCCGAGTTGAAATTAAAAAGCTCCCCCTGTCTGATCCATCCACGCGCTGCGCAACGATAATGTGCAGCATCGTAAATAAAATATTGAAAGCCTCGGCTCCATACACTTTTCCACCGTGATAAACTCTCCTGCATCAAGATGTGTGTGTGTGTCTGTGTGTGTGGGGGTGGGGGTGGGGAGGGGCTTTAAGTGAAGAGGGAGAGCTACTCAACTGTCACAAGGCTGCCTTCCGGCAGTGCCAGAACTTCTGGGATCAGAGATGTGTGACTCACTTACAGTCATGGTTCCACCTCAATTAACAGTCAGGGCAGCGAAGCACACTGAAGCCGCCTCTTTGGTTGTGTCCGTGTTGGAGACTCAAGTGCACGTTTGTTAATGCTGTCTAGAAAAAGAATGACGCGGACACGGCTGTTGAGCTCTTCGGTGCCTCGTGAGGATAGAGGTCATGACCCTTGGACATTGGGACTTCAGAGTTTGTGTGTAAAGTGTTAGACTCTGGAGTCGTACATGTGGTTTTTTTTTGGGATGTTTTTCGGGTTGTCCGTCTGTCCGTTTCCCTTTCTTGTGACCCAGATATCTCAGGAACGCCTAGAGCTAATTTCTTCAAATTTGGCACAAACTTCCACTTGGATTTAAGGATAAACTGATTAGAATTTGGTGTTCAACGGTCACTGTTACCTCACGTCCCTCCCATTCTCATGAGCGGGATACATCAGGAACTTCTTGAGCCAATTTCTTCAAATTTGGCTCAAACTTCCACTTGGAGTTGAGGATTAACTGATTAGGATTTGGTGTAATGGTCAAGGTCAAGGTCACCATTACCTCTAGTTTGTCCCATTCTCCTGAACATCTCTGGAACTTCTTGAGCAAATTTCTTCAAATTTTTGCATAAACATCAACTGATAGGAATGGTGGTAAAAGGTCACTGTGACCTAACAAAAAACGCTTTCGGACATAACTCAAGAATTCATGTGCTAATGACGATCACTTTAAAATGATGAAGTGATGACTCTTTGGACAGACATGGAAGTAAACTACAACTTGACTGATTGGCAAGGTCATACAATGACGCGGTGATTCTAGTTTGGTTTGCAATGTAACGATTGAGACGAGAGGTCTTCATTGGTTCCTAGTATTTGAAACCTAACCTAGGACTTGACTTGGTTGTGGTTGGGGTCTAGTTCTATCCCTGCAGGTCTCGTAACTATGTGTCAATTTTCCTTTTTTGACCAAATACTTCCCAGAAACTCTGGTGCAAAAAGACCTAAACTCAAGAAGTAAGAGATTTTCCAAACCTCTAGTTCGCTTGCTCTGGTTAGAAAAAGTTGGCAATCTCCTTGTGTGTTCCCCTTCGGTTCGGTTGTCTTTTCACACGGTAAAGAAACCCAAGCGATCCATAGCGTCAGCAGACAAGCTGCAGCATTGCACGCGTTGGTCTGTTTGTATTTTTCCACTCGACGTCAAATAGCTTGAAGTCCGTGTAATGGGTTGTCATGTCCACACGAAACAAACGGGCATTATTGAAGTCCGCTGACAGTTTAGCTGAAGCCGAGCGCTCGAAATGCTGCTGAGATGGATCCTTCCACGCGAGTGCCCCGAGGAGGCCCTCGCTTCACGCTGCGCCAGTCAAGCCGCGCTGTGACACTCCCATCTCTCAACAGGCAGAGCATTGCGGATGGCACTCGCTGTCACAACACGGCAGAATGATAGGCCCTCGCCGCTCGCTCCCCGAGCCTCCCACTGATAATGGCGTCTGGCGAACGGTCGCGTAGACTGCAGATAACGGACCACCCCGGTGGTGTCTCTGCTCCCCGAGAGCGTGATAGGGTTGGTGACCTTTCTGCTTGCTCCCCTCATGGGGCTCGAACTCCGAAGGCATCTCGAGGGATGGCCTCCCCCATTTACAAATTCACGCCTTCAGGAGCACACTTATCTCCATATGAGGGGTTCAGAAGCAATTATATATATCTATATAGATATCTATCTATCGATCGATCGATCGATCGATCGATAGATAGATAGATAGACATTAAATGTACATAGTTTGTGTCAGGTAAAGTCATAGGCCCAAGTTGTGTTCAAATGTAAGAAGCAAGTAATAAGAAAACCATTTCATTCCATCACCAAAGTCTGGAGGGAATAGAGTGAATGGATCAAAGGCCTGTTCGGTGTTATTTTGTACATTTTGTGACAACGCTGTAGATGGCTGACGACACCTGGCACAGTAGATAAGAACAGTCAATTAAACTGATTTAAAGGAATAGTTTTGGGAGATACACTGGATTTCTTTCCAAGAGTTAGATGAAGACATTGACGTCAATCTCACATCTGTTGGTTAAATATGTAGCTTGGACCAGCCGATTAGCTTAGCTTAGCATAACGCCCTCTTCCGTCGGGCTGGTGACATTGGGCTTTTGCGAAATGGTGTTCATTAACGGCCATTAAACACAGAATAAATACATTACTTTGAAGATTTAGCTCACCAAAAAACCAAAGGATACAAATTGTATTAAGTACTCCCCTCCGTAGGCTCTCTATGGTCCCAGAAAGCTCCCTAAACGCCTCTCAATCGAAAACCTTTTGTGGGACTATAGAGAGTCTACGGAGGTGAATACTACATACAATTTATGTCCTTTTTGAGTGAACTATGCCTTTTTTAATAGATCAAATGTACCATCCTTATATTGGCACTCAGTATGACTCAGAACCTGCACAACATACTGTTGAACAAGGTTATGTTCCTAGGCAGATTTCTTTCTGTCGTTTGCATTATATTACATTATATTGCATTCTATATTATTATATATTATTAGTATGCCACTGAATGATCGCGGTAACTTATCCTGGACAGGTGTTAGAGGATCTTATTCAATTAGCTTTGAGGAAACATCTCATCACACTTGTTAAGCTCTGAAAAGCTACCACTCGGGCTTGACACTGTTAACACTATGGCCGTACTGTTCCCATGTATACGCGTTGCTGTCCTGCTGTAACGTCCGGAATGACCTTCACGCGATTTGGCGGTCACGGTGCTGAGACGCGGCGACTTAAGCTTCTGTCACGGCGGATTACATTTGCGTCCGTCGGGAACATGCGTGACAAGGTGCATGTAGTGACGCATTACATTTTTAGTTCTCAGCGCTGGCTTGTCATATGGTTTCTAGGGAACGAAAAAGGTCAGTCGTAAAGGAGAATGAGTGGTCAGCCATGGCTATGTTGTTAAGGGCAAAGTAAAAGCCTCCTTCAGTTGGCTGAGGAACGTCGGCTTCAACTGCTTCCAGCTTCTGCTGCTGTCACAGGTCAACCAGCTTCTTTTATTCCTTTCTAAAAGGTCAAAGCCAAGGGTGGCGATTCTTTTTTCCGCCGCGGATATTTGAACTCTTCAGGGCTCCGGCGCCGCTGATGCCTTTGTGCGTCGCCGCCGCTTATCTCCGCAAGTCGCCGGAGCCGCATCCAGACGACACTGCAGCCCTGTGTCGGCGGTGTTTAACTTTTTTTTTTCCCTTTCCCCCGTTTGCGTCGCATGCTGCTCTTCTCCTCTGATTGCTTTGTTGCTGCGCGGAGCAGAGATGTTGGCACAGCGCCGGTGGCAACCGGCGACCTTAAGGTCAATCTGGCAGCAGGTTGTGAGTTTTGACAGGGGCAGCCAACTGTGGAGAGAGGAGCGTGCCTTTGGGGCGCTCATCGTGTTCCGTCAATGTTTGTTAGTCAAATAAACTGCGCAGTATCACCCCTTTGTCTTTTATTAACGGGGTGAACCAATGACAAAGTTAGTTTGAGCCAGGGACGCTCTGACAGTCAATATAAACCGCCTCTTTACATCATCAAGTCCCTGGTAACAATGCTAAAAGGCTTACCATCAACTGCTGTCATAGCACATTATCCGTCTTCCCAATAACGTGTGCGAGCTCACAGTACGCACACGCACTCGCACTCGCACACGCACTCGCACTCGCACACGCACTCACACTCGCACACACACACACACACACACACACACACACACACACACACACACACACACACACACACACACAGCCTCTGAGAGAATAGTTTCGGTTTCCCGTCTCTGGGATTGATGATATCGACGCGCTGTAAGCGAGCGGGCGAGCAGCGTTTCTCCTCCCGAGCAGGACAGGTCACAAGTGCATGGCAAAAAAAACAAACAACCCCCTCCCGCCCCCCTCTGCCCCCCTCATTACAGGGATGAGTCAGGGATGTGTGTGGTGAAAGCCTGGCCTGCTGGTACTGCAGGAGGTGAATGAAACAATTAGTTTCTGCTGTGTGAGCGCCACAAAACACACATTTCCCTTTTTTTTGTAAAGATAGCCTGCAGAAGTGCCACGATCGCTGACTCTCGGGGACTTTTTTTTTTTTCTTCACACAGTAGCCCAGAAAAAGATTTTTTTAGTTGCATCAGTGAGTAATACGCCCTACTTTTATATGATGTTGTTACATCACTCTAGAAATATTACAATTTATTTTTTTATTTTTCTGAAACATTTTCTTTTTTTTAGGGGATTACATAACTGAATTTTTTTTAACACGGCCTTAATGTTGGGGTTGTCTCGGAGTGTGCATGTCACACACGTGCCGTACGTATGACTGCTACCTGACTCATTCTGAGGCTTCATATCGCTCCCTGTTCTCTGTCACTTCTGTAACGGGACATGAAAATACAAGCTGAAAATACAAGCTGAAAATACAAGCTGCGTGACCTTCCGATATTCCAAATGACACGCTGCTAATTCAATCATGATGAGCCGTCATCATGATGATGGTTTGGTTTTGCCTGAAATGAATCCAGAGCAATAATTTGGCCATTATGGCTCATATTGGTATCGGTGTGTCAGTTAGTTGACGAGTAAGAGATTCCAAACGGGGCCACAACAAAAAGATGAGATTTCCCATCCTTGGTTGAACTAAAATAAAGTAAGGGATCCGTATTGACTTAATTTCTTTGTTCTTGTGTGTATGTTTAAGATATAAATTATTGTCCGATAGATTTATATTGTAAACTACCAAATATCAAAATCAGTATTGGCAGATATATAATCCATATCTATGGAGAAATCTTTATTGCGCATCAATGTATTCCTTTTTAGTCGGTGCATGTAAAAAAATGATCAACTGTGCAAACATCAGAAGCCACAGAACAAATATCATCGCTGTGATATTATCAAGAGAAACTACTTGGAGAATTGGAAACGTTGTCTTAAAAAAAACAACCCACATGAGTTCTCCTCCACAGCGGTGCCAGTAAGCCTGAATCCAAACTGTTCCCACTTCCTCAGATAGTGTTTGATTTCACATTCTGTTACAGTCCGACTCTCGCGTGTAAAGTCGAGGATGTACTTTTGTGAACATTTTCACGTTTTTACAGATTTAAATGTAACGGATCCAAAGAAACATTCGAGTCACATCCTGGTTGGGCCAGATGCTCCCATACAAAGAAATGTTGCCCTGCTGTATTTGATAATACACCAGCTTTTCCACCTGAGTCCAGCATAAATATTGTAAAACGTTTTGACTTTTGCAACTTTTTTCCCCTCTCAAATTGCATAACAATAGGTGGAGATAGCAGTAGCTGTTCCTGTAAATACACCGTGAGGAATACATTGGAACACATTTGTTCTTGATATTATTGTTGAGTAGTTGCTTCGTTACTATAAAGAATGCATTTGAATAAAATCAACAATAAAAGACGCAGCGTGAGCACAGTCCCGTGTAGCGCCGTGATATAATCAGCAGTGATAACAGCAGTCACAGTGGCAGTACTTCAACACAAATGGGATGCAGGGCGCGTGCATTCTAATGTGTATGGCGTGGGTGAAAAACTGTGTTGAAATATTCACTTGTGAAAGGCGAGGGTTGTCATGCAACGATCACTTGAAGGAGAAAAAAGAAGAAAAAGAAAAGGAAAGAAAAGAACCCGATATGCAGATATAAGATAGGCAGAAAAAGTTCCCAGTGTGTGAGGAACACACTTTTATCTGCAAACGGAGAGATAGTTCCAAACAGCTAGAGGTCTCGCCATGTTCCACAGAGACATTGTTTAATCATACTTAATGTGCCTTATCTTGAACTATTTTAGGAGAGGAAAATTGATACCCTCAATTGCGCGTCTGTATTGAGGCTGGCGGAGAGTTAAATGCCACTATTGTGCTCCCGATTGTGCCGAGACGAGATGACTGAAAGTGGAAGGGGAGATTAGCCTAACGCTTCGGTGTTGACTGGGGATTCTTCCGCGGTCATCGTGCGAGCGCCCAGATCGCCGGTCGAGGCCGACGGACGCCTTTGTGTGTGAATGAGCAGCAGGGTGAAGTTGAGAGGAGAAAATATCCGAGGTCTTAGATGACTCTGAAAAGATGCAGAACTTCTCCCTCTTTAGGGGTTCTCCCCAAGCTTGCTTTGACAAAAAAAAATACAACCCCCCCCTTCCATCCCCCCTCCCTCCCTCTCCCACCCTTGTGGTTTGAAATGCAAAGTTAACAGTTTTACTCAGCCCCCTAAGGCTTGTATAGTCTCTCCTAATCTTTTTTAATGTGTCAAAAGGCTTTCTTGAGAGCCTCTGTGAAATTTCACACTTAAGTTGTTTGCAAAGTCAGTCTGAATTACAGTGTGGGGTGAGGGTTAACTTTCCTGAAGGCGTTGGGGAAAACTTTCTGAAAACTGTGCTGTGTTTGTGTTTGTGGGGGGGGGCATCATACATACAGCAGCACAGTATGATGCGGTATCTAAATTCGGACTTGTGGAATTCAAAACAAAAAGACCATTTAGAATTGTTAATCTGCGATAATTCATGTCTTTCATCGAGCCTCTTTGGAATTTAATTGTGATATGATTATGAGCGTTTTACAAAATTGGGTTTGCAAATTGTAACGCCAACGAGAGGAGTTATTCAGGTGTTTTTGAATGTGTGTGAAGAGTTTTGTCTCCAAACCAAAACAGTGGAAACGGTTTACTTCATTCAAATGCAATTGCATGATTTTTCCTCATGTGCATTTTCCACACTGCTACATATTATGGAAAAAACATATGGAGGTTTCTTGTCACAATTAATGAGATACATTAACGTAACGACGACTGTGTACCAAGGAGAAGCTTGTGTGAGTAAACAAAATATAATGATCTAAAGGAAAAGGAAAAAATTGCGTTATTTGTTTTGTAGTAATAACAAGAAAATGTGTCCTAATATGAAAAATATCTCATCATATGATGGAAAAAGTCTTGATAAAAAACAAAACAGACAAATCACATAACAGGAAACTGAGCAAAATATTTTTGTCATGGTGCATCATGCTACTTTAATATACACGGAACATTTCATTCATAATAAGAGAAAGTATCATTATCCTTACACATGGTCCATGTCCTACCTATGAATCATGTTCTGACCTCAGACCGCTCGTTGACACCGGCGGGGTCAAAGGCGCCCATCGACTCCAACGATAACTCGGTTCATAACTCAGACACTTTTGTTCAGGCCGTGTGCGTTTGATAAGTTCCATCGCCCTCAGAAAGGCACGAATCCATTCTCTTAATGTAATTTGTGGAAAACGTACCATGACAGTGTAATTATTTGGAGGGGGCCAATTTGCATCTCCAGCGCTCTGCTCGAACTAAATGCTTCTGTAGGTTCTAAGGCCTTAAAGATAAATTAATAATCTAGAGTATTTAAAACCCATGAAACATTTAAATTAAGTAATTTCACTTCCTAAAGGGCATAGTGGAGATTCTTTTTTTTCTTCTTCTTTTCCCCCCATACATATGCAGACAGACCCACTTTTTAAATAAACATCAGCACTAATCACTGAGGCAGGAGTCGGAGTGAGAGCAGAAAATATTTTCTGGAGCTTTTTAATGGTTCCTCAGGGGCTCCCCTCTGACTTAGATTAGATGGGATTTAGACGAAGTTGATGCGTGCGCCTCGTTTACCCGAAAACACTTGAAATTATTTGTGTCGCGACGCGTTATCCGGACGTGAATTTCAGAGGGTACTTTTCCCACTGATGGAATTGCAAACGCGAGTGTGCCTTATTCAATTTGAGCGAGGGATTACAGCATCGTGTAGCAGCGCAGACAAACCCAACGATTTGGGGCATCGCTGCGCAGCAGGCTTTGATCAACTTTTAAGGGAAATCGATTGGAATTGTTGCTCTGCCCCAATTTAGAAGACATCTCATCAAACTGAACTGCAAAGGGTCTAAAGACTACAAGTGTTCATTTTTGTTCCCCTAGTGCTGCGAATTTAGTAATTGACTCTGATTTTTGGCTTCAGGCAGTAACCTAATAAGGCCATCCAAGGTTAATGACAGACCCTTTTTAGACTGGCTGAACGTCTGACACCGATATGTAGTGGTAGTGAAAAACAATTATTACTTACATGACAGACACTCGGGGCAGACGCCTCTGACATCCGTGTGAGTGGCTGTTACTCTGCCTGTTCACCGGCTGTTACTCTGCCTGTTCACCGGCTGTGTGCTGTTGTGTTCGGGCCCCGTTGCTGCGTGGTGTAACCGGCCAGATGTGGGATCAAAACGCCACGGCTTGTTCGCGCGGTTGAATCCCTGCAGTGGCTTGCTTGCGTTTGCTGCTTTCACAGCCGCCTCTTCCCAGGAACACCAGCGCCGCAAATCTCCGTGATTTAACGTCTCTCCCTGTCTAAGGAGCTGGAGTCAGCACAAGTGTCGTGTGCCATTGCCAGTCTGCTGTCATGGCATCCCCCTGCCAAACAATTTATCCCCTTCCCCTCCTGCTTTATTAGCCATAGATTACGGCCGGCAGTGGATGGTGTGGAGCCTCTGCTGTCGAGGTAGCCTCGTAATTGACTCCGGGGAGGCAGGCTGGATAATCATTTGAGCGTAAACCACAGCATCGGTAGATTGCTGCTGAATACAACTGTTTCAGTTCGTCCTGTTACTGTTGTTTTTTCTTCAATGCTAGCAGCGGGGCGACAGGGTCAGCTCACAACTTTGGTCCGGACTGAAATGTCTCAACTATCATCTGATGGATTTCCATGAGAGTTTTTGCACATATCCATGGTCCCCAGAGGACGAACCCTATCCACTTTGCCGATCCCCTGATTTTTCATCGAGCACTACCATGAGGATGTGATGAGGTTGTGCATTTGAGTGAAATGTCTCAACAACGTTTCATTGTTTCAACGTGTCATTTAACAACACACACACACACACACACACACACACACACACACACACACACACGAATTGTAATAACCTTTGCTGAGTAGCGCCACCATCAGCTCAAAATGTCACGGTGTCCAATACTTTGGTTTATCACCGAATACCTGCAACGCGAAGGACATTCCCATCAGCCTCAGCTGTACTTTGTATTTATTGCTGGTAAATGTTAGCATGCTAACATAAGACGATGCACATGGTTAAATCTTTGGACTGTAAATCTATTGTTCTTTGGTTAGGTTTCCTTAGATGTCCATTTCCAGCCCACACAGTGCAACGAGTCTTTCATTGAGCAGCCGTGAAATTGAGTGTTTTGGTTGTTTGCTGTTTTTCAGAACTCCGTATCCTCGGCAGCCTCCACCCCTACCGCTCCAGTGACCGGTTACAAGCGCATGGTCATCCCAACCCAGCCGCCTCTGACCGCCACGAAGAAGTCTACGCCCAAACCTCAGGCACCCGGAGGGGTCTCGTCCATCCCCCCTTCTCCTGCCAGCACTGTGGCCAAGGCTCAAAGCCACACCGGTCCTCAGCCTGTACCGGCCTCCTACGCCACAGCCTCAACCCCGAGCCAGCCCACCTTCAACGTCCAGGTGCGGTCGGCCCAGCCCGGCCCCCAGCATCAAGCCCCAATGGGTCACCACTTTGGCCAGCAGCCCATTCGCAGCCCTGCACAGTACATGCCTGCCCAGCCCAAAGGTCCCGACTTTGCCTATGGCCCACCACAGCCTGGCTTTTCCCAGATGGCTCCGGTCGGATACCAAGAACAGCACCATCCAGGAGTACCCCAAGTAGGAGGCTTAAGTCTCAGGAGACCTGAGCTGGCCCCTGCCCAGGCGTACCAACCTTCAGGCCCCAGAAAGACCTACATCACAGATGTACCACCAGGCCTGGTTCCCTACCATGCTGGACCAGCTGTTCCGCCAAAGGTAAGAATGGTTTTCAATCATCACACATACAATTTACTCCATCAGTTGCCATCATTTTGTTAAACGTAGCTAGAAAAAACATACAACATATTTGAGGTAGTAGAAAAATATTACTACAATGATGGATGAGGCAACAGGCAGCCCACCCTTTCATCCATCCATCCTTTCATCCATCTACTGCGTTCATATATATATTTTCCACCTTTCGTACTCTGGAATGGTGGCATTGGGCTAAGCAGACAAGTCGGGCCATCCGTTTCCCCAGCCACGTCTCCCAGCTCCTACTGGAGAATCCCGAGGCGTTCACAGGCCAGCTGGGATATTTAATCCCTCCAGCGTGTTCTAGGTTTGCCCTGGGGCTTCTTCCCAATTAGATATCCCTGGAATACCTCCACAGGGAGGGATCTGCCAGGCGTCCTGATTGGTTGCTCGACCCACCTCAACCTGCTCTTGTCGAAACGAAAGCATAGCAGCCCGTCTCCAAACCTCTCTGGGAAATTTAAGCTCCTCTATCTCAAAAAGACTGAGCCAGCACCCAGACGCCATGGGAGGAAAACTAACTTCGGCCACCGCTCGTATCCGAAACTCCGTCCTTTTTAGCCGCTACTCAAATTCTACGAGAATAGTTGAGGGTTTGACGATGTAGGATCATAAGGTAAATAAAAAGCTTTGGTTTACTCCATTACAATATCTGCATGACTGAAATCACTTCATCAATCCACATGTTGGCCAAGTGTTGACCCTCACCTCTTGAGCCAAGGGGGTCGCAGTATGTTTGGCAAAGTAATCAGGCCTTTTTCTTCGTGGCATCTTTTCAGTCATGTTGTATACTATTTGATAAAGTAGATGTTTAATGAACTTAATGTTAAGTGGAGCTTTCAGAAAAATGCCACCACTTAAATCAACGTGTGTGTGTGTGTGTGTGTGTGTGTGTGTGTGTGTGTGTGTGTGTGTGTGTGTGTGTGTGTGTGTGTGTGTGTGTGTGTGTGTGTGTGTGTGTGTGTGTGTGGCTTTTACTCATGCACGTCTGAGTGTGTTTGCGGGCACAGTGTGCATACATATGCGCAGCATCAGATGGCAATTCAACGGGGAGCTGCTTGCCAACTTCCGTTGAAATGCGCCGAATAAACAGTTGTTTTAACCTTTATGAATTTTTGAAAGATCTTCTCCATTGGGGGTTTACACCATCTGATTTCATTTGTCTCATAAACAGCAGCTCGTATTCACATTACAATGTGTGTTGTGTATGTCTACCCGCTGTGTATTGTAAATCTAAGCTTAATACTTGAAAGTTAATTTCTTTTTCCATTTGTGTAAGGACGGAATATGTATAAATATATATAAAACATAAAAATCAAAAGGTGAACAGGATTCTTTGTTTTTATGCTACTGTGTAGTTATAACTACTATATGAGTGTAGGATTGCAGCTATTGATGAAAAATACTTTGGCCTTTTTAAGGAGCAATAGTAAATAGAGAAAGATCATAATTTTTATAACTTCAATTGCATACAACAATATTAGCCGTCACAACTAAAGCCATTAACTGCATTTTGGTGCCATATTAGATTCCGGTTTCCAAGGATCCAGACTACGTTTTTGATTACAACTGTCCCAAAGTCAGTGTAAACCGTCTTTTTCCTTTTTATTGTCATCTACAGCGGTTATTTACATAAAAACACGCAATTCAAATTATGAGTGATTGTATTTTTTTAGTGAATACTTGAATAAAAAAACGTTTTGGCATTTGTAGTTGTAACTATATATTCTAAGTTGCGTAAACGAGGCCTTGATGGATACAATGTGCATACAATGGATTAAACCATGTTCCCGAGTTTCTCGGGTCTTTCTCGGATCTTAAAAGTCAAAACAATTGACCTTTTGTTAAACTCCTCCCCCAAACAGTGATTGTCCCTGCTACTGTCTACCTCTGTTTGGTATCGAGGACACCGTGAATGTGGATCCTTCTATCATTTTTAAAGGTTTTTGCTTCTTATTTTTAGAGTCCATTGTCGAACATACCATTAAACGTACTTGGAATTAAATACCTGCAAACACATAATGCGGTTAAAAACGATACATTTAATCTTGGCATGAGCGGTATGTGACCGTCTTAGGCCTGGCCTCGAGCCTTCAAAAGCATTGCAGGATGTCGGAGCTTTTTATAGAGCTGTACACGACTGAGAAGAATTACTAAATACTGTCATCCTTTAGAACAGTAGTGTATGCCACAGAGACAGCTATTCTAATCTCAATACATTCAGCCGTCGACAATCTCTGGAAAGTGCAAGGCCCTTGAGTTTACTTTAATTCAAGGATTTTATGCTGGTTCAAAATACAAACTGGGCCTCCCGGCCTCTGGGAAAAGCTCATCAAGGACTGTACTTTACTAAATACAAATTAGCTTCAACATCGCAGAGAGTATCTTAAAAATAAGTCTAATTATATTTGTTCAGAACAAAAGTCTACATTTTGCTTGAAAAGCTCGCTTTGGTCCCAGTATGATGCATTATTAAAGAAACAAAAGGTGGCGTTTAATAGATTTGTGAGCATCGCTTTGATTTCAGATAAAAGAAAATCACTAATTTTACAGATATAGCGTGTGAGCTATGTGTGTGTGTGTGTGTGTGTGTGTGTATGTATATATATATATATATATATATATATATATATATATTTGTCTTTCTTTCCCAAGGATATACTGTAGCAGGATAATGGGCTCTGTGCCTCCCTCACCCTCCCTCCCCCCCCCCCTCCCACCCTCCGCTTCATTTGAATGCTTTGAAACATATCGGGGAAACTTAATGCCCCATATGCACACATCTAGCTCGATGATGTTCTGTAAATGACTCTGACCCGACCCTCCCAGAGAACTTATATACCCAAACCTTAGCTCCAATCTGTCTTTTTCTTTATTTGTCCCCAGTATAGCAGCTCTTTAAACGCCAAAATAAACCAGACACTATAAAAGCAAGATTAGACTGAAAGAGAAAATCTGTCAACTTTGCCTTTTTAAGATCATCACCGTGCCTGACCCGATGTCGTGGCATGTTCGTAACCTCTTACAAATGGTGTTAAAGCCACTCAAAAGAAGTGGCTTGTGCCCCTTTTAATCGCCTGTATGAATAAACCAAAACATAGTCAATTAAAGGAGCTGTTTACATATTTGTCCATCTCCAGTTAATGTTGATTTTATGTAATACCCGAGGGTTTCTCAGTCGGCGGTCTGTGACTTTGATTGAGGACTTTATTCAAGAGATCATCCCACATAATTGAGGGTATTCATAGAAGGTCAGCGTCATTAGAAGTCCAAGATGAAGTCCTTGGATGAGACTCTGTGATCTAGGCTCGTCCTGATTAGCGCGCCAGCTCCACCCCCCACCACCACCACCACCACCCTCACCCCCTTCCACCCAGCACCCAATCCCCCAACGTGTGAAGGTGTAAGAACAGCCTCTCACGTCAACAGGCTCCAAGGACGCTTAATTACCCAAATCTAACAGGGTTTGATCTCTATTGTAGTCTGAAAAATTAACCGATTTCATGGCTGCCGGTTAACATACCGATTTCCACGAGTCTCTCCGTCTACCCCGAAAATTGGAGGAAAGCTAAGCTGGATGATGACTTGTGTTATTGCTGAGCTTGAGTGACGTTTGACAGGGGAGGATTATTTTTGAACCGCTCAATCCCTGCAGCCAGTTAAAGCCCCCTGGAAGGTCAATGATGGTTTCAACTGTCAAACATGTTTAAATATTTGACATTTCTCTGCCTTCCAGTCCTGGCCACTTTGCCTTTGACCTGCACCAGAGCATTTACATATGGCGCCATCAGGATGTGTCCAAACAAACTTTTTTGTTTGTGTGATATCGTTTGGTGTTGCTAAATAAAAAGGCAAGAACACGTATTTATATATGAACACACATATCTGATTTAATATTTTGTCACATACGGAAAGACTAACTCACTAACTTATTTGGTATTTAAATGGTAAATTACTGGTTTTTTTGGGCAATCTATTTTTACCAACACGTGCCATTGGAATGCATCATAAACACTAGTTCCATCTTGCAAATGATCATTTTCTAGGTATCAGGAACAATAATAAGTAACTAACTAACTATTTATATCACACTTTCCTAAAACATTACCAAGGGCGTTACAGTAAAGCAAGAAATTAGAAAGTGAATAAAATTCAAAATATAATGTCAAATTAGTTAAAATGATAAAATTTGCGCAATTTTAAAAGTTAAAGTTCCAATTAAAGTGAGTTTAAAAATAAAATAAAAGTTAGTTTAAGGTAGTTAAATCGGGATTAAATTAAAATGCCTTTTTTAACCACTTCAGATCACATCCCTGGTCATATTGTGCACTTGTTAAACATTTTATGCAAAAGAAATTCCCCCAAAAATGATTTCATTGGTATTTTTATACAAACATCCAATCATCCAACCTGTAAAACAAAATGTGACATGTGCTTACGTATGCTTGTACCAAACAGTACATTTAAAGATTCATAACACCCTCAGATGGTCCTCGGTGTCTGAATATCTCAGTAAAATGAGCCCTTTCATTTGCACTAGAGGTACTTATATTCAAGCTTGGAAAGCCGATCAGGTGTGAACACTTGCTGTGTACACATCATACACCGTGCCTCCTCCTCAGCTGATTGACCCCAGCTGCCCTGCGCTCCATGAACTATGAGCAGCTCTTTAAAAAAGAAGCAGGCCGCCTGAGTGTAGATTACCAGACAGGATCCGTTGCCTGGCGCAGGGTTACCATGTGTAACTACAAAGTGAGAGCCCAGGGCTTCGACAAGATGAAAACACGTTATCTGCAGCCCTGTGATCTCTCTTCTCCGTGTGTAGATGCACCTTGAAACAAATTGCACTTTGTTCTACTCGAAACAAACAAAACGGTTATTCCCGGCTATGTATTGACAGACAGACTGAGGAAATTGGTTCAGATAACTTATTGATATAACACACATCATTCTGTACCTTTTTTTCTCTTCCCCTCAAACATGTAGATTTCTCTCTCAGCCCCATCGAACCTGTACAATTACAGCTCTTCCACATATTTTTGTGCGTTCTCCCTTCAGTCTTATCTACAGAATTTCCCTCTGGCTACAAGAAAAAGAAATGAATACTTCTTTAGAATTCCTCATGGCTGCTTTCTATTTTTACCGAACCCTAAAGTGTTAACGCGACATCAGAAAAAGACAGCCTTAAATTCTCCCAGTGTGCACCTCAACACATTTGTTTAGTTGCTATTCAAGTGCCACCGTGTTTAATGGACACAGCCATGATTTCTATTTCTGTGTGGCAATTTCTGCCAACTTAATGTTAAGTGGAGCTTTCAGAAAAATGCCACCACTTAAATCTGTGTGTGTGTGTGTGTGTGTGTGTGTGTGTGTGTGTGTGTGTGTGTGTGTGTGTGTGTGTGTGTGTGTGTGTGTGTGTGTGTGTGTGTGTGTGTGTGTGTGTGTGTGTGAGATACGGGTGAAAGGTACAAGTAACGAACCTGAAAATACAACCGTTCGATAACTCTTCCATGCAGTTTGTCAGACAGTGATATTGTCTTCACAGCGCAATTAAAAACAAAACGAGTCACGCTTTTTGAAAAAGTACACCCACTCATATCTAAGTATGAGTCCTCCAATTACACCTGTGAACTGCTCTGCCCTCTCTAACTATTTTTTTTTTTTCCTTCTAGTGCCGTTTAATAAAACAAGATTATACAAAGAAGCACAAATAACAGGCTTTGCACAATGTTCATGATAATCGAGTCTCTCACGATCATTTTTCACCTAAAGTGAACCGTTCGCTTGAGTAAAGCGAGTATCTCCGAATGTATACTGCATGTTTACCCTTTATGTGTTTATTTAATATAGAAGCAGGCCACATAACTTTAGCTGCCTTCAAATTGAACTGGTGAGGTCATAGTTTTGACATTGGAAGTGGAATGTCTGACAAGCTTCAGGTTCAAGTAAATTTTAAAGTAACACTGTTTTTTTTTTTGTCAGCCAACAAAGTGTCTGTTCAATGTGACCCAGCAAAACGCTGCTGTCTTTCCCTGAGGTCTGACAAATGTGTGGAAATTCTTTTCCGCATTCATAAAAGCATTTGCAAAACAATTTCGACATTGTGAAACCTGCATTGTTTCTAATTATGTTTGCGTGCTTGCAGTCTTCCTCGGCTCTGCCTTCACTGCGTTTCTAGGCGCATGTAGACCAGACTCTTACAAATATTGCCCCATAGAGCTACCAGTGGTAATAGACTCCACAGCGTACCTTTTAATGTTTGGCTGAAGCAAAAATAAATACGTGTTCTGAGTTTGTCACGTCACAGAAAAATGTGTTATTAACCCACCAGCCAGATTTGAATGATAAAAAATATCGGCAAGTGTACATTTAGGTTTAAAAATCGTGAAAAAACAGTAGTATTCTGTCATTCTGCCATCTCACTGCGGAGCGCCACTTCTGCGGAATGTTGGCGCTAGCTTCCGGTTTAGCCCTCAGCTAACTCCAATGGGGATAAAAACTGTTGGCCCTAGTTGACTCCTCGTGTTGGGGGAGGGGTTATGATAACGATTGCTCTGCTCTGTCATCGAGCCTTGATTTCAGGCCTGCCCAAAAAATACTCAACAAAAAAATTGTGGAAACTCAACGGTCTAACTGCACAATTCAGTACTATGGAGTTCACGGTCTTTTCACGTTTTCATCAATTATTTTCCAACTTTAAGCTGTGAGAACGCTGTTGCTAGGGTCCTGACAATAAAACAGACGTTGCCCTGTTTTGTTTTCCAAAATGCTTAATGATGCTGCATTTCAGAAATCCTTTATAAAAAAAACAAACTGAAAGGTAACCTCCATTGGCTCCAACATTTTGGAGTTGGATTCAAGTAGTGAAAACCACAGCAGGGGTCATTCCAGTTCACTCCTCTTTTTAAACACAGTGAACACGACCCCTTCTTGAATGCACCATTTTCTACGCACAAATAACATAGATACAGCCATCAGGTCGGGATGTGCGTGAAAATGTGATGTTGATGTTTAAAGACTATGCTGTGAACTTTGTGAGGTTTCAAAATATCAATAGTTAGTCAGGAGGGAATGTTGGCGGCGAATCTGCAAGACTTTAGAGACGGGAGCTACAAAGACCAAAAGGCTGTTTGTAAGTAATGCAAACGCTGAAATAATACAGCCACCCTTCTAGCGTAAAGCCTCACTAATAACAATAATAAAATCAATGACTATTTGAATAGGAGTCCATGCAGAGAGCCCGTTCTATTGGCTGATATCAGTTGACTGGCTCATACCTTGTATCCATGCAGCACACATTCCTGTCGGCTGTGCGCACTGTGTCATCACCAGAAGTCTTTACAACTCCAACGTGGGTCAGGCTGGGTGACAGGGATCAGCTGGATGCAGCGCCTGCACATAGCTACCGCCGATGCCGACAACCCGTGCTGTCGGGCGACGCGGTGTTCGGTGGTGGTCCGACGCGGGCTCCGGTTACCGAACCTCTCGCAGACGAGAGAGGTCGGTCCGCTTGAGGAACGCTGGATGGAAAGTGGGTCTCCTCACGTTTCACGGTCTCCTGCCAGCACGTCAAAAAGCTTTCTTCCAGTAGCTGATTCGGGTTTTGAAACGGGGCCGTAAAACAATCCCCGATGCAAATATAGCCACCGGCGACAACAAGAACAGATTAGGCCCATTACGGGTAACCGGGGCGGAGTGTTGATGCACGTCTGTGTGGAAGTGATTCATGGTCGGAGCTTTGGGCGTTTTGTGATGGGCCTTTGCAAAATCTGGAAATAATTGGGGAAAAGTTCTTAGTTTATTGTTGTGTCGTCATTATGTTTGTGGTCGGACAGAGTGCGTCTTTAAATTGGACTAATGGAAAGCTTTTCATTGTAAATCCATTTTGAGGACTGCTAAATTAATAACCGGATCACTAATTGGGTTTTTTAATAATTCACTCACATTAATGATAAACCCGTAGAGTGGACTACAGAATGAACTATATTTAGTGTCAGATATATGAAACCGGGCAGCTGGAAAATGAAAGGGAGACTGTGGAGTTTTGAACTGCTCGGAGGCCCTGGGATGTTTCCTGGGGGGGTCCCGAGAAAGTCTTTTGACAGTATGCTACTTGTCTTCCAGTGAAAAGTGGATACATCAGAAAACTACTATGCACTACTTCTGTTTGCAAGGGCCATAGCTAACTACAGTACCATGCTAACACCTAGCTAACATGAGCTCGCTAACAGCTAACTTGTCAACTGCACCCCTTGTAGACCTTTTTTTAAGCTAGCTAAAGGAAATGCGTTGGCGTTTCAGCCCCCGGTTGTCCCCCCCCACCTCAACTCCAACTGTTCCTCAGCATGTTCTCTTAAAGTTACCACTTTAAATATATGGAAGTGGTTATTGGGGAGTGTATGACCATCGTAGCGCTAATGTGAGGTGATACATGGACCAGGATCTTAATCCCCTGCATTAAACAAAGCTATACGTCAGTGTAGTGGTGCGTACGTGGGTCAGAAATCTACTACCCAGAGTTAAATTGTACTTGCCCCTATGCAAAATTGTCTTAGCGGCTATCAAATAACCAAAGTTAATATAATCGTCACATTTACTCTTTATTTAAGTAAAGGAATCTGGAGATTCAACCCACTCCTGTTTTCAGTCTAATTGAAACGCTCGCTTGTGCTTCAGCTCACACACTTTGTCTTCAAGCGCCCGATCGGTGTGCAGCTCTCAACGAAGACGGGGAGGAAGCCAGATGACTCACTCCTTAGCTACTCCCATCACCAGCTTTGGGGGAAAAAAACTATGTTTAACTCTTTTCTTTTTAGAGTTTCTAGATTTACTAGCCCAACGTGGCATTTTACTTGCCGTGGGCAAGCGGGCAGTCCTTATTGTTGAGCCCTGTATTGTAACATACCGTTTTACATTTAGCACATAAAACATGCTACAACCAAGGGAGCTGAGCCCCTTATTTTTATCACAAGTATTACAAACACTTTCAAAATTAGATAATGCTCATTGTTTGTGCTTTGAACACGTTGGAAGAAATAACCGCCCGTGTTGCCTCGTCGTGCGATCATATCTTTTGTGTGTGTGTGTTGTTGATTGGCCGGTTCATTCGCTCAGCGGTAACACCCCCCACAGTAGATCAGAAGTGTTTGTCACATAACCGCTTCATAAATAAGAGGCCCCTGCCACCCTCCTCTCCTCGGGCCCCGCTCTGAGACGAACGGCGTGGCCGCTAAATAACCGGCCAGATCGATAACCTGTCACTGCGGCTCGGCGAGCCCCGGCACATCCGAAACGTCCGGGCAGTTTGTTTATTCCCACCCCACCTTCCTCGCCATCAGCCCCTCCTCGGTAGCGAGGACATGCAGATGTGTCCTGCGAGCGCTGAGATTAGTCGGCAGCTTCTGAGTGTGTCCGGTGCGATACAGTGGCGCGCTGGGTGACAGTTGGATGAACCTCCCTGCATTGGCACGGTCATGTGACGACAACAAATCCATCTCAGTAGTGCTGCACTTCTACCTCTTTTTTTGTGATTGGGTCATGAAAAAGCAAATAAAAAAAGAGGCACTGGTCAGCTGAGTGACTGTCAATGGAGGTGTTTTATCATTGTGTTGGTTCAGTCACCAAGCATCCAGAAAATAAAAGCCACCTGCATGAACAGTGGCCCCTGCTGGCTCCTCGTGGACATGGTCTCCTGTCTGTTGCAGCAGCTCTCTGTTTCCCACTCGTCTTGCTCTCAAACCCATTGTCTGCTCTTACTCGACTCCTCTCTGCCCTCTCAGCATCCTGCTCCCGTCCACACAGACGGGACTCTCTCTGCGACAGGTTCACCCTCCAAACATCTGCCTTCCCATCAAAGGCAGCGTCGCGCTTCGCGTATCGTTTATTCTCCAGCATTTAAGCCGGGTGTGATTCAGAGAAACCCACCTCGCCGTTCTGGGGGGGTTGAGGGGGAGCTAAGGACACACCGTTGGCTCGACGAGGAGGAACGATTACCCAGGAGACGGACAGCACCGTGTTACATAAAAAGGGGGAAGTGCAGGTCGCCAGTGCGTCGATTTTGATGGACTCAACCTTGCGTGAATCTTCATTACGTCTGCCACACGTGTTTAAATAGAGACCCGTGCGGCCGCGTTAGGAAGCAGCGAGGAGGAGGAGGAGGAGGAGGAGGAGGAGAAGGAGGAGGAGGAGGAGGAGGAGGAGGAGGAGGAGGGGGACCAGGGAAACCTGCATCCTGTGTAATCGCGTGTGTTGCTCCATTCGTGGGTTGTGTAATGGTATGCGGAGAGACGCCAAATAAGTTTCATCTCCATCCCAGCGATTTGTGCAGTCATTTGCTGTTGTTGTTGTTGTCGTGGTTTTTTTGTTGTTTTTTTTCCCCTCAGATTGCTTGTGGCTCCCCTCTCTACACTCTGATTTTCAAATATCTGTTTGCAGGGGGATGTGTCAGTTCCCAACAGATGACCTAGTTTTGTACACACGCACAATCTTAACAAACATTGAAAGGCCCCTCTCCACATACATTACGTTTCTGACAACACTCTGGAAATTCATCCCCCCCCTTTTTTATTTAAATTCTTCTTTTTTTTTTTTTTTTTTTACAGGAATTCAGTTTACAGCAAAGAATGAATGGCCGTGGAAAATGTCAATTATGGAATCAGTTAATTTTTAATTATCGCGGGCTGCTCTGCACACTGCTGCTCCACAGTTTGCTGTTATTATTATTTTTATTTTTTTATTCCCCGGCATTTAATTGGAGCTCAAAACGGCATGACCTATTTTGTTTGGGGAGAATGTGTACTTAAAGCGGGGGGCCTCCATCGCGAGGTTGGCCCTGAGCTCAATTTGCAGCGCTGCGGCGGCTTCTCCTCAAAGTGTAATGCAGATTACTCATAACCTGTTTAACATCGCAGCACGCAGCCAATTCATCAGCCGGGTTACATAAGAACGTGCGAGAATCCTTTTCGCAGACCTAACGAGTTCTCCCATTAAGACACGCCGCCAACAGAGAAATGACTAAGCAACTTTCCACCTCGGATGTTGCTTTTCGCTCAGGCGAACCACTTTCATCTGAAGTGGAATACCTGCCGCTAAAGGTAACATCTCGACGTGTGTCCTTTTTTGTTTTGTAACATCGTGAATAGAACTGCTGCTTCTCTCTGGCCGGTCTCGAGCGACTTGAGTCGCGGCAAAGCGAGGCGCGCTCCAAGGTTTCCGTTGAAGTGCGCTGCTGTGTCAAGGTGACACCAACAAGCTGGAGAAAACACATCCGTGCACCGTGGAATCAAATAACATTGTCCACTATGAATCTATGGCTCTTAATACACACGTTTAAAGAAAAAATCTTATTTAAGTATTTTAGCCATATGTTTTGATGCCAGACACCCCCCCCCCCCCTCTGTCTCTTCTAAACACACACATGCAAACACACACTTAAGTCACAGGAAGGATAGTGTGACTGATCCAGCAATCCTTTCATTGTTGTGGTAAAACAAGAGTCGCCTAAGCCGCTTTAATCACTCGTTTAGTGTTGTGGCAACAAATGCTTTTTTTAATATATTTTAGAATCCAATATTAAAAAATATAAAAAATCCAATCCCCTCGTGAACCCGAACTAATGCAACAGTCCGTTTGCTGTTGTTCGTTTATTATTACTATTATTTCTTAATAAGCCGTTTTCCCTCTCAAAGGCTCTGTGTCCATTTCCAAATCGTACCATTGTGATTTAGAGAGAAAAAAAAAAAAAAGCCAGGATGTCAGATTGAGAGCCGAGTAAAGCTTCTCTATTAAAAGCCCGAGTTAAAGCCGCCGCTCCGTCGACACCGCGGAGCTGTTTGCATTGTAAAGTCCATCATCATTTAATCTGTGGATAAATATGTCCCTGAGTGATTATGTCTTTCTCCAGGTTGCGCTGATCGTGCAGGAAATGTTGAGCCATTGTAAAAGGTGAGACAATAGCGTTTGGGTTTTAAGGTGGAGTATTTCGGGGTTCGACAGGAAGTAAAAAAAAAAAAAAGAAAACAATTACACAGCTGATAGACGGCTGCAGGTTCAGAGACACAGATTAGTGTTGTTTAGCAGCTGCCTTTCGTCGGGGCTCTCTTCTAGAGTGTTTGTTAACCCCCCCCCCCCCCCCACTCCTCTGGTTATCACTTTCAGCTCAGTGGGTAGTGCTGCTGATGCGGTGGCTCTCCGTCTCATTGTCTTCGCTCGGCGCTTTTGAACTGTGCAAAAAAAAGTACTGGCCTGAAATATGAGGATGCAGCTCATGATTCCTCAAAAGTTCAAATTAAATTCTCCTCCTTAGGAAATAGAAATATATATATATATATATATATATATATATATATGTGTGTGTGTAACATAATGACACTAACTTTAAAAGAGTATAAAACAGTTTGTGCCATGTTTGTAGATTCCAGGAGGCCGCCCACCTCGGTGGGTGCTACTGACTGCAACGTGCCGTATCCCTGAACGGCTCACACAGCCTGCTACGTGTCTCAAAGTCAACGCATCCAGGTTTATTTTCACTTCCTTTTGTGAAGTGCAATCATACAGTACGTTCATCTGTTCAGAGACACGGTCCGTGGATTACAGCATCTTCTCAATGTCCATTTGTACTGTAGGTCCCATTCTAGCACAACAAACGTGAAACGGAAACATGTGTTACAGCAAAAGTAACCACACTCAGACAACTTCTGTTGCATCACATCGGTACAGACCCAGCCTGACCCGTCACCATGACTCCTCTAACAGTAAGACGACCGGCTGATCCCACAGCTGTGCAGGACAACTGATCTCGTTAGCGCTGCCTCATAAGAAGTGGATGTTGGTCAGAACGCTGCAGAACAAAGTGTCTCTTTTTCTTCCGGCTCTGGCAGTTGGTCCCGTTTGTTATGTTGTCAGAGTGGTCAGATATTTTCTAAAAATGAAGGTACAAAGTGACCACGATCACGACTCATTCACCACTGCCGGAAGTTCCCGGACAAAAATAAGGAAGCTGGAGCGCTTCCTCGAAGCTGCAGCTCAGAAGCTTTAACAATTGTTCCCCTTTTTCAACAAACCCCCACAGTGTTTCATGTCTCAGTCAAAATGTATTTCAATTCCCAATTTCTAAAGTGTGACCTTAATAGTTTTTCTCTAGTAATAAGCAACAAGCAGAGTGGACCCGTGGCCCTCAGATCTGTAAAGGGGCCACCAAAAGTGGGGTGGGATGGGGGGATTCGTTCACGTCTTTGAGGTAGGCTATTTCCTCTACTGGGATTGGACGGCTGGGTAAAAAGCGACAGTGACGAACACAGCGGTTCAACCAAAAACTCTCGGGCAACAAGAAAAAATATAAGAAGAAGAAAAAATATAAGAAAAAGAATTCCAGCGAAGAATCGACGCTCAGCGCCCTCGTCACGCTGCCGGCGTTCGTAGCGTAGCATAAATATGTGGCTCTCCCATTCTGAATATTTTAAAAGAAAACTCAGGTGTGATGGTATGTAAATGGCACCAGCTTCCTGTCCGCTTCCACTCCTTTCGCCCCCCCTCCACTGAACAAAGGTGTAAATCCGATGCCCCTGAGAACACTGGTCTCTCCCGCTCACCCTCTGTCACTGCAGTAGAAGCAGGAAAGACAGAGCCTGAGGTTTGGTTCTTAGCGGGACGCGGTGCTGTCAGGGTATCAGGTGATACCCCCCCACCACCACCAACACCACCACCTCACCCTCACCCCCACTCCCACTCCCACACACTCCGCTCCTCACTTAATCAGTTCTGACACAATGCCAATTCCACAGTGGGTGGCGCGCCCGGCTTTATTCGCAGACGTGGCAGCGGGGCGGCCGCTCGGCTCCCAGACTCTCTGCTCTTGTCTGCTCACCTCTGAACCGTCGCGCCGCATCAGGTCGCACGCGACGTCGCCCACCGCACAGATGTTATTGTTGTTTTTGAAGTGGCCCGGGCACTTTCACGACGGTTTTCGTCAAGCGGGCGGGCATTTGATGACGGAAGTCTTTCAGCGGTATTGCGGCTGATTTGAAAAGCAGGTGACCTGAAACTATGAGCCTCGACATACAAGGGGGGAGAGGGGTGGGGGGGAGTGGTGGGGGGGGAGTAGGTGCAGTCGTTAACCCGGTCGCCGCCGACTTCAGATGAAACTGCGGCGAGGCGTCCTGAGGGCGCAGGCAAACAATTTACCGAACGGAGCCAGACGTAACTGAAAACCCCCGTGTCTGCAGCGCGTATAGCTGCTGTACGGTTCCCATTGTTGCTTCTGAAAAAAGCCAAACGGGAACTGCAAAGCAATCATAAAGCATGCAGGGAAGCAATTTCTTTCTCTTATTCAAGTGAAAAATTATTCCGTGCTGTCACAAAAGACTCCCTAACAAGGTGCTTTAAACTCTCTGGCAGTGCATTGCTGCAGGGTGTCAAAGAGTGGATAAGCTATAAATGAAGCTTAAACTCAAAAGTCTGTTTCTGGTAATGGCAGCGTTTCGTTCCCTCTCCAATGTGCTTTTGATGTGGAGCTCAGATTAACAGGGTTAAATCGTCCTCCTCACTGTCTCGCAGTAACAACACGGGCATAATGAGCAGATTGTTGACAACAAGAGCACTTCTTTTAGGTGTACGACTTATTATCTGTTCCTTTGTGCATGTGGGAGAATTCCACCCCCTTCCACGCACACCTCCGTGGACCGCTGTGTGTTATTTAATGAAAAAAAAAAGAAAAGGCGACAAAAGAGTAATATCCAACCGCTGAGGAATGTTCCTCTCGTCGTCTCCTCATCCTCCACGATTGCGATTGTGGCCGAGGAGGCGCGAAGATGGCGAGCGATCCGAGAGCTCGGCTGCTCTCTTCGTCTCGAGAGCGGGTTCCGGTGCTGGCGGAGAGAGATGTGCACGTCGAACGCGTCGACCCCTTGGGCTTCCGTTATCGGCCTGCCGGGACCCGGGGCCGAGCAGAAGGCAAGGATGGTAAAGTTGTGCATACTCCTTCATACATCGAGGACAGTAATCAGAACTCAGCGTTTCTGTAAATAAACTCAGTGGACCAATGCCAGTTCTCACCGCAAACCTACTGCACGTTTACAACCCCAGCTCCAAAGGGCCAAGCTGTCAGGTTTCAGTCCTGGCCGTTTTAGAATATCTACCGGGGGGAAAACAATGGAATTGTGCACCGAGTTTAGCGCTCTGGAGTCTTGGATTGCGTCCGCAAGTTCCGCACTAACATGTCATTTAGTATGCTAAATACTGGACACAGTGCCGGCACACATATCCCACAATGCAATGCAGAAGCGATGTCAACGTCTGTCGCAGACAGTGGGCGGACAGCAATATACACTTTGCTAGGCGTACCGTATTTTATGATTCTCACACAAATCGTCGTTCGGTCACACGAGTTCAGCACGGGTTACCATGGTTACGCATCTCCAGCCAGCAAGTATAGTCTCCCAGGAGGTGACGTGGTTATTACAGTTGAGTGGATCCGAAAAGATATGTACGACTGTTTATTCACGCAAAAGTGTGATGAAGGATTGTTCACATGTTCAGTATGAAGTACTTGGTATGCGACTTTGGACGTAGCGTTGTTGTTGATACACGAGCTTTTCAGAGTGATGTGCTCAGCTCCTTTTTAGTTTGCAGTATACAATTGAGAAAAACTGAAGTAGAGTTTGTTTTTTGTTTTTTCCTCTGAATGTTGCCACAGACACCCAGTACGTAATACTGCAAATACATAAACACAGCAACACTTCCTTACCTCGTTCGGCGTTAGATAGCGACTTAACAGACATTCATTTAACACCACTTTAATTTATTGTTGAAGTAACACCGACTTTCTTTCTGTTCCTGAAACTATGACTGACACGTACAACGAGTTAATTAATGACAATTGCGTTCATACAAATCCAGTCGTCAATAACTGCAGAAGACACGACCTGTAATTGCTCTTTCATTCTGAGTACAAAAACATTTCTCCGCTCAATCCCCTATTGACGGATCTGATTCCTTCATGTGACACAGTAAACCGCGGATAAATTAGCACAAAACCCGCTAACATTCACCCGGCTCCCAGACGTCACAATTAGGAACGCCACGAAAGGTCAGCTCAGATCTCGGCCCGCGTTACGATATTGAAAATCAACTCTACTGTAAAGATCCAACCGGCCCCCAGATCTAGGGAAGGTCGCCAGAGCGTCGACGATTTCAAAAAAAAAAAAAAAAAAGAAAAAGCTCAGCCGCGCAGCACGAAGAGTCAAGGTCAGGCCTCCAGGGCGTCTGCAAAGGACACACACCTGTGACGGGATTGCGGCGTGATCTGGTGGGGGGCAGGCGGGGGTGTATGATTGGCAGGAAATGTCAGGCGCAACGCGTCAGCCCCGTGCAGACACACAGCGGGCGGATGTCAGAGAGACCGCGTGATGAGAGGGGAGGGCAGGCCCGACGAGGAAAAAAGGAAGCGAGTGGCATCTTCAGAGAGTTACGTCCTCCGTCTGAAATCCCTCTCAGATTAGGGCCGCAACACGGCTCGCACCTCAAAGTCTTTTGTGCTCCGAGTGCGAGTGAAGAACTATCTCCTGACCCATCGCCCCCCGATGTGCACGACTTAAAAAGTAGCTTTGCCTCCCTTTTTTCCTTCTGTTATCATCATTTTCCCCCAAATACAAGGATTAGTCAGGGTCACCGTTTTGTTCCCCCCGACCTCCCCACACATGCTTGTATTCCACAGAAGGATATGCACAACCTTCTGGGCCGCACACCGCTGGGGCCTGAGCCAGGGTCAGATATCTCAGAGGGGGGAAAGGCAGACCGAAGACCATCCGCTGCATTTTAATTACAGGGGATGTGTTTTGTTTGACCTTGAGAGAGTGCTTTCGTCCTGATTTATTGAAGTCGGGGTTTCTTATTTTTTGTGAATCTTTAAGTTCAACCTGGATGTATTTTGTTAAGCAATACATCCTCGCACCTTCTTTTTTTTTTTTTGCTCTGTATTTGAAGCCGCATTCGTCACAGGTGACATGCATCGGCGAGGTGGAAACGAATGCAAAGAAACGCCGACATGCTCTCCATCACCTCGGTCGGCCTCGTGAATCTCAACTATGTTCCTCTCCCCCGGTTCTCAGGGCGGCGCTCACATGGCCCACCCGGAGGACGAGCTGGAGCGCCTGACCAAGAAGATGCTGTTTGACATGGACAACCCGCCGTCCGAGGAATATTTTGGTAAGAAAGATGGCACACACACACACACACACACACACACACACACACACACACACACACACACACACACACACACACACACATACACATACACATACACATACACACACACACACAAACACAGTTGGTTAGCATTAGCCTTTTTCACAGCAGGCGTAAATAATAAAATTAACCGTTTGTCACAGCCGGTAACAATCTCTGAACTCTGTTTGGCTATTTTGTTTAAGGGTCCTGGTATTGTGTCACACTGTCAGGACTCACTGAGACCCTTGAATGGAACAGGAGCTGCGTTCATGTTATGAGTAACACCTGTGCTTTTCCTACGAGGACAAGAAGTCAAAAAGTCTGCCTGTATTTTTGTCAACATAATGACCTGTGACAGAAAATTATTAAAGCTAGGGTTTGTAATCTTGAAAAACTAGCAAAAGTATGCTAGATTTAAAGTGCCCGGCAAACTCTTTTCCAATGAAAGTAGCTAGTAGCGCTACCTCCAAAAGTTGCTAAATCTAGCAAGAAAGTCGGCAGGCCTCCCCCAAATTATCATTATGAACGTAAACGACAAACATAGTTATTGTTAGCACTCACAGCTTTCAAGCTAGCAGTTTGTGGAAGACTCTGGTGACGAGCAATGAGTAGGTATGTAGTTACACATAGCGGGTAGCCCATCTAATCATTACATTTCGGGCCGAATGGGAATTTGATTTCTTGATTGCTGTCGGGATGTTATGAGAATTTTAACGGAAGTATCTAAAATGTTTTTGAAGAAGATTGCCCCTGGCTTTAAGCTTCTTCATTTAAGAGTAACGGGGCAGGACGGCTAGCTGTTCACACCTGGCGTATTAGCGCTTGCTAGTTTTAGCATCTGGCTAGCATTCTGTTTGATGCTAGGTGCTGCATGTTTGTGGGCTAGAAAGGAGGATCGTATCTGAATACGCTAACTTTATTGGACATTTTTTATTTCCTCAAGTGAATTTTGGAATAAAAGCAGAATACTACGTTAAGTTTTGCTGCTTTCTTCCTGCTACTAAGAAACATTTTCGACCAGTTTTAGCATCAGAATATCAATAGAGTAAAGCTGCTCACCTATCAAACGGTCACTAAGAGCTTCAGCAATTAGTTATAAGGCATATACATGGAATGGAGTTTTTAATTCCTGTCTGAGCCTTTAAGCGTAGACACTGTGTCTTCTCTGCATTACAGCGTTTACACCGGTTTAGCTAACCAGTCACAGATCTACAGCAGCAGAAGCATGTTAGATATCGCACTGAATGAAGAGAGACAGCATCATCTTTTCATCTTGGCAGAGCATGCGGTATTGTCAGAATATAATTTTTTATTTGTACTTAATTCACAGTATTTTTAATTACAAGATGTCCTGCGTTGAACATTGAGAAACGGTCCTAACGAGGTACAGAGTAAAACCACTGTTGTCCATTATACACAATATATGGCAATAGTCCCGGCAGACCACTGTTGTCACGTCTACCACAGCTGTCATCGCGTTCAGGGAGGCGGCGCGGCGGTCTTCATGATCTAACAAGCTCTCACTCACTCGTAATGACCCCTCTGCCTGTTAAATGGTACTAATTGATTTCTCCGCCTCCTCCTGCTCCCCTCTCTTCTTACCACATTGTGATGGGATCCCTTTCCCCTTGCCCGTTGTGCTTCACGTACTGTAGTAATATGCTTATGTCATGTACCGGGGGTTGCTCCCTGAGTCATGCGCTGAGGCCTCACCGAGCCGGCTCGTAGTCTACCAAGCAGAAGATCATTTGTGCTATAAGTGGTCCTGTAGCGTCTGCTGTGAGCTTCTCTGTCACAACGACAGACACTCCACCATGTAGCATTCACAGTATCCCTTTTGATACATTAACCCCTCTGAACCTCAAGCAGTTTCGGGGTGGGTTTTTTTCTCTATTTTTTTGTTGCTCCTATCACATTTTACTCCCTGTGGCCTCGTTTTTTTTTTACCGCATTATACACATCCTGCCTTCCTCTATGGAACAGAGTACAGTACAAATATAGCTAGCAGCAGAGAGAACTCAAACATGTCTTTTGTGCAGTGTAACACAGTTCCGATGCCATAAATCATAAAAAGGTTGAATATTTTGATAATTTATTTTACAAAAATTGGAAAACAATGTAATCAATGGCGATGGGTGTAAATGAATGCTCCACGTGTAATATATATATATATATATATATATATATATATATATACAGTATATTGAACTATTCACATTTTTCCAACTTCTACTGCCATCCTCTCGGCCCTCTCCTCGATGCATCGTGTCCTGCACCCTGCAGTTCATTCAAGTTTCACTGGATTTTTGTCACGTGACTGTTGGTCTCAGCCGAGTCGATCGTGGCTTCACAGTTGCACTGAGGAGCGCAGATTTGAATGCTTTTCACAGAATCTGGTTCGATCAAAGGGTTTTCTTTGGGGCAAAATTTTAAACGAAACGTGTAGAACAAAGTAATTTTGATGAAATATCACAATTTTAAGCTTCGATTTGGTTTCGTTTTCTGACGGAAAGATGAAAATCTGACAGAAATGTTTTGTTTTTACACCTCCTGGCTCTGATAAATGGTGTGGTTTTGGCGATTGTTTAAAAAAAGACATGCTTTTCGATCCCGCCAGCGGGTTTTTGGGGGTTCAGAGGAAGCAGTTCTGAACACATTAGCGCAGGTAGTCTGATCTCATTAGTCACTTTTCACTGTGACATTGTGTGAGACTAAAGGGGGAAAAAAACACAAACAGTCTGGAGAAATGTGTCCTAAACTACTGGTTTCGCTTCAAAACCTCAGCCATGCCACATTTAGGAATCCGGTTTCCTAGATTAGCCCGCCCAATGGCCCACAGTTAGCTTTGCATCACGAGAACAATTGTTTTTGGGGATTTGGCTCGAGGCCACGGGGTGCAGCGCCGGTGTGTATGATGCAGACGAGGTTAACCTAGTATTCTCTGTACTTCTTATCTGTTGATTTCCAAGTGTAGACACAGCAGCATATCTAGCAGTCTGGGAAGCAGTCCTCAAGGTAGAGTCTCAAAACGATATCAGTGCGATCAAAGGATAAGGCTCGACTCCTGCTCGGGGTATAATGAGAATGAAAGATAAAGGCTTTGGACAGATGAAACATCCTGATTTTGATAAAACTCTGTATCTTGTTTGATTGTCCAGTGTTATTATTAATTTTTATTTTTTTACACAATTTCTCTCATAGTTTTTTTTCTTCCTGAAGCGCTTGATATTTAATTTTGTTCTCTTTTGAGAAAAATAAATAAATAAATAAATAAATATATATATATATATATATATTTACTGCCAGGATTAAACAAAATACCAATTTCAATATTATTTTGCAAAAATAGGATTCAAAAGAGACGGCTGCTGTGCATTTATATTTCGTTTCTGTTTTTCCGCCCTCTGTAACCTCCGCTGCCAGCGAGTGCCATCCCTCTGCTGCTCTCTTCTCTAGCCTTTAATCCCCTTTGCCCTGGAATTAATTCCCATGCCCATTAGATACCTCACTCAATACATTCAATAGGGACTCTGGAGCAGGCTTTATATCAGCACATAATCGCGCAGCGCACCACGATAGCATGTGTAGGTGTATTATAGCTGCAGGGACATGTATTTAACTGGAATTAAGGGATATTCGGCTTCACGTTGGTGCGCGCTGATGTAAAGACCTTAATTGGTCCACATTAGACATAGGTCAAACGGATCTGCTGGCTTAAAGCAAAGTGCAGTCATTTTTTACAGAAGAACAGCCCTCAAAGCCTCCCTGGCCTCATTTTTATTTTTTTTGTGTGTGTGTTTGGCGACATGGTCCAAGCTTGAACCCCCCCCACACCTCCACCACCGCTATACCATTCACACGGTTACGACCAACTATAAGGCCGAGTGGCTGAGGGCGAGCGACGAAACAAGGACGAGTTGAGAAATGGGTCATATGTGAGCCGAGGTAGCCAGAACGAGTTAGGGATAGCGTGCGCGTCCCCGGCTGACAGCGGCTGGCTGTTGCTGGAGTGGAGTGTGGAGGGGAGGGAGGGAGGGAGGGAAGTGGGGGTCATCGTGTGGTTAAACAAGGCAACAGCTGAATTCACACACACACACACACACACAGAGAGAGAGAGAGAGAGAGAGAGAGAGAGAGAGAGAGAGAGAGAAGGGAGCCTGAGATTGAGGTGACCGCGGGGACTCATTAGGAGAGGGTTTCAAGCGCAGGCACATGCCGTTCTGCAAGTCCACCGAGCCCCCCGTCCTCCCCCGCCGAATACTGTACATGCAGCCGCCACGATGACGTTAAAAATGGACTGTAGTCCGGCATGTCATGTACCGTGCATCCATTGCTGTGGGAAAATCAGTCCCAAAGCATGAGCCTTTTGTAATTACAAAGAGTCCAATGGCACACGAGCCTCCTCTTTTCTTCATTTTCTCTTTTGGTAGTGTACAGGGGGGAAAAGGGCAAGCAGTTGTTGGACCCCTACGGCTAGTAATTAACAAGATTAATCAAAGCGGGGCTGCGATCTCGAGCGCGCCACTTGACTGGATGGCCGTCTTCCTATAGCGGCAGAGCTTTTTATTATTTTTTAGCGGCGTCGCTAACGTCTTTGATGAGCCTCTAATGTGAAACGGCTGCAGTGGGTTTCCATTGGTCCAGGGGGGTTAATTGAATGGAATTAACGTTACACTCTGGCTCCGTGATCTCACAAGGAAACTTTTAGAGTCGACTCAAATGGAGCTCCGGTGCGAAGTTATGCAACATCCTCGCGCTCTTTTTTTTTTTTTTTTAACAACTGCAACAACTTTTTTTCGTGGCGAAACGTGGCACATTAAAAAGCTGCCGTTCTCATAAAAGAAAAAAAAAACCTGAAAATGATTCCCTATATAAAAGAAGGGGCTTTTCTTGCGAGAAACCCGGTTCGCGAGCCAGAAAATTCCTCCTGTGATTGAAGCGTCTTTGCAAAGCAACTGATTAGTCCTGATTTAGAGTTCCAGATTAGATTTGAGTAATCTGAAAGAGCCTTTTCTCCAAATGTCATCATCCGTCATCTTTAATCCACTTAGGTTGTGCGTAGGTGTACTGTGTTTGTGGAAATCTAATAAGACACAGCTACTCAGCTCGTGGTACACATGCCTCGGCGTTTGTGCATCAGAGGAACTTACAATATTTTGTCACCACTACATTTCTTGTCAACCAAAAAAAAAAAAACAGGACATAAAGCTGAATAATTGAAAAGATGAGATGCCTTGCATTATTTACAATTAGTGATGATGATACTTATGCAGTGTAGTACATTCTGCCGCAGAGAATCTGTTTTTATTTCCCCTTTAATACCAAAGTTTAGAATTCCTTCATGTGATTCCCAGACTTTCAGTACTCCACTGTATCGAGTTAAAATAATTTTAATACTCAATCAATATTTATGCGATTTTCTTCTTTTTTTTTTCTTTTTCAAGTGAGACTTTTTGAGCCGTGGCATAAATGTTTTTGTAATGTTGTCATCAGACGGCAGAGAGAGAGAGAGAGACAGTGGTAGGAAAGGAGCACAGGCATTCATTTGGGCATACTGTACTCGGCGCAGGACGCCGAGCTGTCGGGAAAGCCGTTTCCTCTTGGTTTGAGCCGGCCTTTGTTTTTATGATTAGAGCCCGAGAAGGGGAGGAGAAAACTAAAAAGGCAGGCAGGCAGGCAGGCAGGCAGGCAGGCTTTGCCATTTCCCCCTCATAATGTCGGCTGGAGGATCCCTCATAATTTATAAGACACCTCACATGAAATGTTCATGAGGAATCTTGGAAGAGATACAAATGGCGGCGTAGCTCCAGCAACAGTACAGGCCGGAGGAGTCGGCCGCGGATCAGCCAAGGTAATTGGGTCAGGAAAAAAGTTTAGGGTTCACGCAGTGCGCTCTGGCGGAGCCGCCCGTGTTCCTCTTCACAACCCAACTGAGCATCGCAACTTAATGTATTAATAGGCTTCCAGTTTAGACAGCTTTGTGCATTGTCTAAGATGCTCTGGTGGAACTCATTTGCATTTTACTGAGGTCGCCCTCAGCAACCTCTTAGGAGTTTGCTTTTAGATGTGCCTCTACATGTCATAACAAGTGGGATGTGTGTCAGAGTAAAACCTTTCTGCTGGCTTAAAAAGACGCCCCCCATCCCCATCCCCCTCCACCCCGCTTCCCCACCTCGCTCCACCTCCACAGTCTTCGAATGCCTTTGGCCAACCATCTCCCCCAACTACAGCTAACTGTTTCTATTTAGTTCATGAAGGTGTACCTTTTTAAAGTCACGCTCTCGTAAACACGCAGGCACAATGTGATAATAAGTTTAAATTTAGAAACATTTTCACACAGCACAAAGGTCTTTAAAGTTGTTCTGGGAAAGAAAAAGGTCTTTAAAGTTGTATTGCTTATAATGTTCATCAAATCAAACCCTTGTAATTTATACATTTAATGGTCGGTATTTTGTCAGCAATAGCCTATAATAGTAGTCTATATATTTGCATTCTTTAATTACCTCTCTATGTAGTAATTTTCATCAGAAGTGGCGGAGTCCACCATTCCAGCCCTGAATTCAAATTGCTATCATTGTGCAAAACTTTGCACAAACATGCTGTTTTTAGTTTGTTCTCACTGATGTCAGCCTCAGTGTTCGCTGTTCTCCTATACAGCTGTATCAGAGTTGATGCTGAAGCTAACCCAACACTTCCTGCTGTAGCTGCTTCAAATTAAAAGCATTCAGCTGGCGAAAGAAATGGGATGGCTTTTTTTCCCAAAACACAACAGCACATGTAGCATGAAATCAGATCGCGGTGGCAATTTGAATTGTCATGAAAACTATGTGGCGTTATTCATATGTACAAAGAAATACAACCCTTTCTCCTGAGTTTCTGAGTCCAGCGTGTTGCCATGTTTCTACAGTAGCCCAGAACGGACAAACCAAACACTGGCGCTATGAAATGCCCTCTTTTGCCGTTTTCACGCCACCTGAAGGCCCTGACACGCTTCCAAAGCAGAGGGGTAATCAGTTGGTTGCAATCTGCAACTTCAATAAATAAATAACAAAAACAATAGAATACTTGTCCTTTTACCTCCAATGTGATTACAGTCGATTTTAGTTTGAAGGGCTTTTCACTGTGAGAGGATTTCCTCCAATCACAGCAGCCGAGTGTTGCCTCTTTGTTGTACCGCGCTGCACTCTGCGTGTCTATATATGTATGTTGCAGCTACACTATGAGACAGAGGAGCATAATGCTGCTGGAAGGAGGTCAGCGACCACCTAGGGGCAAGGGGGGTAGGGGGGGTCATATGAGGCAGTCTGGTGACATGGCAACTAGTCTAAATCCCATGCATCACTATGCCACCTACAGTGGATTATAATATACGACTGCAAAAGACCAGATTATACAACACAATGGCCACGGATGATCCATCATTGCTGCCTTTCTTTAAGCGAGATGCCGTATGTGTGTCAGTGTGAAACTGCGGATTTGACTTCCAAGACCCTTTTTTTTTTTTTTATGTAAATTGATTTGAAATCTACGAATTTGTCAGAAATTCTACAAAAACCTCCATGTCATCTCTTTAAACCATCTCTAATTCTGTTCTTTTATGAATGAGATCTTAGCTGGGGTTTTTTCTTCTTCTTTTTTTCTGCTATGTCATCATCTTGCATGTCATTGGTCACATGGCTTTTTTCAGTGCTTCGTTTTATCTTGCTACGGTTTCGAGCGGTGAGGGCAGTTTTCATAAAACATGAACAGTTTTTTTATTTTTATTTATTTATTTCAGCATAGTTTATGGGTCCTCGTTGCCATTCCTGTTCCCTCATTATCTTGTCCCGGCACCGCCGCTGACCTCGCAACGCTGCTTTCTAGTTTCTCAGCTGATGCATTGTGCCAGCATGGGGCTCCTCTTTCCCCGGCGACAGAAGCCCCGCTTTTTTTTTTCTTTTTTTATGGCAGCAGTTCACGTGAGGTGACCACAACGCTCCCCCCCCCCCCTCTCTCTCCCTCCCCCCCACACCCTCCCGCCAGGCTCGGGCGCTTGCTACCCTGCCTCGTTGAGACAGCTCCACTGAGGCTTGCAAGATCAGCTGCCGTGCGAGCCCAGCTGAGGCTCCCGGGCGCTCACGTTGCTAGATTTCATTTGTGAGTGAGCGCTTGACCTCGGGAACGAGTCGACATGCGGCACGCTCGGCGCACGCCAACGCACGCAGGCGGGTGCGCACGGATCAACAGCGCACATAAACACACACACGGGCGTCTTTGAACTCACCCACATATTGTGCTGCGCACACACACTCTCACCTGTTCCCTGCCTCCCTCCCACCCACCTCCCTCTTTCCATCCCTCCCTCTCTCCCTCTTTCTCTCCCTCTCCCTCCCTCTCTCTCTCTCTCTCTCTCTCTCTTTTCCTCTCTCTCTCACCCCATTCGCCAGCCCCCTATTCTTGCTCCCCGGCACCCCTCCACACGCTCTTGCCAACCTGCTTCTAAAACATGTAACCTACACTCTGTCTCCCCCCCCGCCCCGCCTCGCTCCGCCGCCGTGGGCCCTGACAGGCCGAGCCGTAATGCTTAGTGGCACAGGCTCGCCTATCCTCCGTCCTCCACCGTCGCCGCAGCAGCTCTGCAGATTGCTGTTTGCTGACATTGGGAATGAGATTAAAGGCAAGGGTGGGGGGTGTGGTGTTTTGGAGAGAGGGGCATCGGGAGATTGAAATACAGCGATGACAGCTATTTCTCTTGTCATACGAAAGGCGACTGAAGGCCACTGCATTGTCGGGGCTGCGCGGAGGGCAATCGGAAGCAACAAAGTAGATAAACCCAGAGGGTGGGGGGGAGGAGGGGGAGGGATGAAGCGGCACACACACCGCGGCCCCTTGGCGGCTCAGTAGCCGGCGGTTTGACTCCTAACGTGTTGGGCAGAATTATTTTCCGATGTTAACCAGCAGCCGACCTATTGTTTATGTCTTTAACTAAGTGTGAAGAAGTTGTCATGACTTTGTACCTCTTGTCCGGCCCCCCCCAACTCCCCTTTTCTAAGGTGTCACAATAAATCAACGCAGCAGCCATGGGAGGAAAAGCTTGTTGGAAATGTAAAGGACAGCAAGATAATTAGTTGTCGCCACGTTCTCTATTAGTCCCGTTCTGATGCATTCCTT
The DNA here is from genome assembly GCA_016806645.1 of Ophiodon elongatus. Taxonomy (NCBI): domain Eukaryota; kingdom Metazoa; phylum Chordata; class Actinopteri; order Perciformes; family Hexagrammidae; genus Ophiodon; species Ophiodon elongatus. The sequence continues at coordinate 1,697,946 of JACSYO010000215.1, read as the reverse complement.
TCAGCATTGTTGATGTAGAAACACAACACATGCAGTGGTTGACTGCGTCTTTTTCTTTTGCTATCGGATAATCAAATCCAAGCGCAAAAATCCCCCCCCCCTCCCAAATAAAAAAAACTTCAGCTGAAGTCCCAAAATGGCTTTTGTGGTTCTTTTATTAGTTTTTGGATACGAAGCTACAGTTTGCCGGCTTTGCCTTTTGGGGTTTGCAAGGGTTGCACCAGCAGAATTGTATTCTTTAGTAACATAGTGCGAAAAAGTTTGGTCTCCCACAAAAAAGAAAAAAAAAAGAAAAGTTCCTTGCGATCCTCCTTTACATGCACGATCTTTGATTTCTGACGATGTAAGATCAAATTGAGCTGCAAGTGTGCTCCCTCTCTGCCTTTCATGCCGCTTCAATATCCCGGCGTGAAAAAACAAAGAAGGCAAAGACTGAGGGAAAATCTGAAGCGTTCTGCCACTCAACATCCCCCCGTTCCCAAACAACAGCGTCTCACTGCCACTACAAATACATTAGAAATCAATTATTTATGGAACAGAGTCAGGGCCTCTTTAATCTTTTCCTTTTATCCAATTAAATTGTCTAACCATTCTAAGCCTCCGCAGCTCACAGGGAATGTGCTTCTTAAAAAAAAGGAAAAAAGAGAGAAAAGAAGAAGAAAAAGATTTTCTCTTCAGTCCTTCTTTTGACTTTCGATGTAACAGAGAAGAGACACTTCTGAGGGTTGAGGAATGAAAAGGAAAGAGAGTGAGTAAAGTGTAAATGAACACCCCCCCCCCCGTCACCATTGCATTGGTTCTACAGGAACTATTTGAAGTTTCGATATTAAGACTCCGGTTCCATTCCCCCCTCGCGAAGGGACGCTGGGGAGCGGTGAGGCCTTTCATGATTCCTTTATGCCCAGCTGAAATAGTTCGAAAGTATTTGCGATCATCGCCATAGGGGGGTGGGGGGGTAGAGGGGGAGAGAACGAACGCGACGCTGCTTCAATTGCCGTCCTGTATTATTCAAGAAGCCAATTGAAGTAGCGTCGCGAAAATTGAAAATGCTCACTTCCGACGCAGCTGCGTGAAATAATTGATGCGCGGCGTTGTACAACACCGCCGTCTGTTATCGTACAGCGTACTGTCAGAGGAAACTAAAGAGGAGCTTTACGGTTTCACACTTTGTGGATTCCATGTTCTCGCCGCGCGACGAGAGACAGTAAAGACGATGACGACGATGAGGAGGAGGAGGAGGAGGAGGAGGAGGAGGAGGAAGAGGAAGAGGAGGAAGAAGAGGAGGAGCGGAGTGGAACCTGTCAACGACACGCGAGGGATCTGAGGACTCTTTCAGTTTAACTTTAGTCCTCATACGCTTGCATCGGTTTTAACAACAAAACCAACTGACGACCGTTTGTTCGGCTGATGAGCCGTTTAAGTCACTCGTGAAGCGGGAAAAAAATAACCCACCAAACGTGCACCAGTTTCACCTTCTCAAGTAAGAGAATTTAAGTTTTCAGTGTAAATATAGAATATTTTTGGGTTTGGACTGGCGGTCAGTCTGACATCACCTTGGGCTCTGAGAACTGTTTCTAACATTTCATAGACTAAAGCATGAATCAATAAATTGAATACAAGACTTATTAATAGAGTAACTAGAGCTGGACGGATTTGGTCGATGAAGCGATTATTCAATTGATCAGCAGTCATATTGATACGTGTCGGTCATTCTTTAAGCAAAGCTTCTCTGCTTTTAGATTCTGGCTTGTTTGTTTCAAAAAAGCCGGTCGGACAAAACAAGCATATGAAGATTGGTAAACTTGCGGCGTCCATTTTTTCTCCCTTGCCTTACAATGAATCTAGAAAATATTGAGCACATTCATTGATAATAAATCTGATAATTGGCCTCAGCCCGAGTTTATGTTACCATTTTATAATCCATCGCTTTTTTGTCATTATAAATCCAAAAACATTCCACACAGTGTCCAACAGTTTGAACTTTGGCCAATCACAGCATTACTTACTGTAATTTACTGCGTGTCCTCCGTACCCTCATCGGAGCTCATCTTCTCCTCGGAAAAATAAAAGCGCTTGGCATGATGGGACACAGCGGCGATGAATCCAATTATTCATTTCCTGTCAAACAATACGGAGCTGAATGGATTGGTTGATTAATCGTTTAATCGGTTGACAGAAAAATGAATCTGCAAAGTTTTTTGTCAGAAGCGGACCAAAAAGGCTCGGCTGGTTCCAGAGTCTCCACTGTGAGATTGTTGTGCTGTTTTCCTTTGTCTCAAACTTGATGTCTTTGTATTATTATTTTGGCCTCAGGGTCAGAAAACAAACTAGCTGTCTGCGTATGACAGCTTGGGCTATAACATGAAATTCTGAGGGACATCTTGTGGTCCGAAGTAATAAAAAAGAAACACTCCGGACCAAACGCAGCGTCCTGACATGACATCCGGTTTGGTCACGTCGTGCCCGCGCCTTCAGACTCGCACTATGAGTCCATTTTGGGGATATTTAGAAGTGAAGCCGGTGTACAGTAGTGTTGGGGGCCGACTGTGAAGCGCCTCTGTGTTCCATGTGAACTCCGTGTGGGCTGCTGATGCCTGCACGCCATGTCTGTGCATACACTATATACATGCGTCTGTGTTTGTATATACTCGTCTACATGTGTGGCATGCAAGAGTTTTTTTTTTTTTTTTCTCTCATTGTGTGTGTGTGTGTGTGTGTGTGTGTGTGTGTGTGTGTGTTTGGGGGTAAAACCGTGCACGCTGTACACACCGCCGCGCACCAATAGCTCCTGAGGGCCCTCGCGATCACAGACTGCCAAAAGGAAAAAGGATTTCCGAGAGGTTTCCTTCCTCGCTATTTAAAGTGGGGGCCCCCCCCGTGGGACATGTTTGGCATTCTCATCCACTCACTGAAGATGGCCTGTGATCTGAAGCCACTAACAGGCTCGGCGTGCTCCCTCTCTCTCTCTCCCTCTCTCTCTCTCGCTCTCTCTCTCTCCCTTTTCTCTTTCCCTCTGGCTCTCTGAAGTGATTACCCTGCTTGTGATTCCGCTGACACCCACATGTCCCCCCGAGACGTGCCTTCACTAGTTTGTTTAATCTGCCTCCCTGTACAGTAGGTAACGCAGCCGTAATTGAGGTGTGGATAGAGCCGTGGGAGCAGATGAAAACCAATAGCGGGGTTTTTTTTATTTTTTATATGGGAAAAAGAAAAAGAAGAAAATACCCCCGTCTGCGCTGTAAGTCGCGGATGACAGCAGTCGTGCGAATTAACGTACAAAAAAAAAAATGCTGCTGTGATAAGGATTCAGAATGTTAACAGCTAAACGTCTTCAACGGCAATCCGTCAGGCCTTTTGTTTCCCTAACGCGTCCCCAGTCAATAAGCGGCACAAATGCCAGCGTTTCAACGAGGGTTTCTTCCGAAATCTTGCTGGGAAAGTTGCAACCGCCATGAGCAACTTCTCTCCACCGAGGCAAGATAATGAGTTATCTGAGATTATGAACACCATTAGTGGGCCTCGCAGTCGAGCAGATATTTGATCTCAACAACACACGACTTGCAAAAGTTGCTCTCTGATACCTGAGACAGATTTCCGCTTGACGCCCCATTTGAATTTCTCGATATGAAAAACAGCGAGTGTGAACTGTGTAAAATGCGAGCATCAGATACTCTATCTCCCCCCCCCTCCCCCCCCGGTTAGTGTCTCGCCTCTGTCTGTGACACGCTTGAACTGCTCCGTTCAGAACATACAGGGTGTCAATCATCGCTCGAATCAGCCTTTTAGATGAAGACCAAAAAATGAAAAGGAACCCGAACCCCCTCCACCCCCACCCATACAACTGAACTTGAATTAATTAAATATACTGTATCGTGCTTCCTCTGAGAGATTGCATCTGTCCTCAGATGTGTTAAAAAATAAAACATTCTCAGATATCTTTTTAAACCCTATTATTGTAAGATACCAGTAATTAAATTGACAGTGTTATTAATTGGGTTGAAGATAACTTGCATTGAGTCGAGGACATCTTAAACTCAATTAAAGATATCTCCGACTCAATTAAAGATATCCAAATGCCATGTCCCGCAATATGCAATCAGGCTCTTTCTGGCGCAATAATATCAGTTCACTTGTGCCCCCTTTTCTTACAAAGACTTGGTTGTACTTCTAAAGTTTTCTTTTTTATCACTTCAAGGCCCGATTTTGTTGAAATGGATGTCGCCCGTGTCACACTTTGGCGACGCGTTTGGTTTCTTTAATGTGGCATAATTATAGTATTTAATCCTTCCTTATCCGGCGTTTGAAATAGAAATGAAGATTAGGCACTTCTGACTTCGTTTAAAGGGATTGCTTCACGTTTCCGGAGCGAGGTATTGGGAGTGGTTGCACGGACCCGGCTTATGGATCCGGAGGTTGAACAACTCCCAGTGAGCCGAGCCGGCCGTCAGGCGGAAGGGAACAGCAGGGAATGGAGGCAGGTAGCTGGAACGACTTGAACCAGTTCTAGTTCTTCAAGGAATGATTCATCAGCAGGAAGTTCATCCGCAACTATGTTGATAATCAATTAGGCCCAAACTCTCTTATTAAATGCTCAACATGAACTATTTCCATCTTCTCAAACATTAGGATTTGATGTCTCTTCTCATTATTTAACTGGGAATTTAATTCATTTGGGTTTTCAACCGTTGATCAGAGGAAACGAGCCATTTGGGGATGCCAACTCCAGCTTCCAGAACTTGTGATCAGCAGTTTCTACAAACTTTCCACATCGTCCAAATGGTAATCATTTGACTGGAAAAATGAGACTTGCAAACTGGCGGATAATTTGTAACAATTCGCCTTCCTAATAAAACTGAAGGGGAAAAGTACATACGCTAAATTTATAGGGAACGGGCAGATCTGATATTGTGTGTATACAGTCTCTGCAATCTGACTGCGTAATATGTTTGAAAGCCCGAACACACGCTGAAGGGCTATCCCTATTCCTCACTAAAATGACAGATTATGAATGAAACCACACCATTGGTTGCAAAACACCAAATATTATTATTAAATCAAATTCAATGCGGCATACATTTCCCCCGTCACATTTTATACAAACGAGGACAAATACAAATAATAGTAACAATAATAAAAGATCCTATTCATAACCTACGTTTACTTTACAGGCCACTGATAAAGTACAGCGCTTTACATACGCAAAGGAAAATAAACACAAACATGTTTCCCATTCACTGATGCCGGACACAAAGATAGACATATGCGATCATTACAAATGATTTGTCCTCTGTAGGTTTATGTGATGGCCACCGGTTTTAATCATTTCACCTTAGTTTTTTGGCATGCGTCACTTTGGCATGACGAATGGTTCAAAATACTAAAATGCCCTTGAGCCTGCCAGTCGGAATTGGGAATCAGAGCTGCTGCACATTCAAAACGTTAGATCTGCACCTGTAACAAAACATAGTTCTCAAATCAATCCAAAATTGACCTTGAATTTTATTAATGAACAATTTAGAGCTCAGCGCTCTGAAGACAGTGGAGATGGTTGTGGGTTTCCGCAAGAACGCAGCCCCACCTGACCCCATCACCCCGTGTGACTCCCTCGTCTCCACTGTGGAGGCCTTCCACTTCCTGGGCTCCACCATGACCCAGGACCTCAAATGGAGCTGAACATCAGCTCCATGACAAAGAAGGCTCAGCAGAGGATGTTCTTCCTGAGGCAGCTGAAGAAGTTCAACCTGCCCAAGACCATGATGGTGCACTTCTACACCGCCATCATTGAGTCCATCCTCTGCTCCTCCATCACCGTCTGGTACTCTGCAGTCTTCCCTGGTCCTTGGCGGTGGCTGCAGCGTACTATTCGCTCTGCTGAGAGGGGGATTGGCTGCGATCTGCCGTCCCTCCACAACTTGTTCGCCTCCAGGACTCTGAGGCGGGTAGGAAAGATTGTAGCCGACACCTCTCACCCTGGACACAATCTCGTCAAGTCCCTCCCCTCAGGCCGGAGGCTGCGGTCCATCAGGACCAAGACCTCACGCCACAAACAGTTTCTTCCCATCTGCAGTTGGGTTCATCAATAAAGCCCGGGACTCAGACACTTACATCCTCGGGACAATTTCTTCCAGTTACACACCCTTGCACATATTGTCTATATTAATATACACTTGACATTTTAATAATATGCATGTTTTAACGTACTGTTATTTGTTTGTTTACCATATTTTACTGTACATTTTCAAATGTTCTATTTGTACATTGTGTCTCATACTATTGCACTGTGGACTTGTTTTTATGCACCATTCACCGAGCCAAATTCCTTGTATGTGTAACACACTTGGCAATAAACAGTTGTGATTGTGATTCTGATCACTGAGTCAAACAGGAGCCTAACATTGTCTCCGGAGAAAGGAGTGGGGCTTTTATTACTGGAACAAGGGGCCACATAAATCAGCTCCTCCTTGTACGCAACTTTTGTAAATGATCATGGAAATCATTATTAGTTGTTGCCCTGTTTGACGGCTCTCGTTGTATCATGGAGCTGTTCATGATACAACTCCAGGATAATAGATAAGTGATCTTTGCTATTGAAAGCATTATTTTGACGTAGTGTTGAGAAACGGGCAGTAAATCTCTTGGCAAAGCACGTTTCTCTTGACCCGGGTGCTGGACGCTTCCCACCAGGCTGTTTATTATGATCAGCGCATCTGCCAGTGCCTGGAAAGAGAGTCCCACTTTACAGTACGCAGGATTGGATCATTTGTTTGGTCTCGATGGTGTTTTCAGTGTTTTCAGTGAGCGGATCGCGACCGTTGGTTCTCCGATGAATGTTATCTGGCCTCAGAATATCTGTGGATTTCCACTCAATCTGTTCTCAGCCTCCCCGCCTCTTCCTCTCCCCAGGGCGCTGTGCCAGCTGCGGAGAGAACGTGGTGGGTGAAGGCACCGGCTGCACCGCCATGGACCAGGTCTTCCATGTCGACTGCTTCGTCTGCATGACCTGCAGCACCAAGCTGCGCGGCAAGCCTTTCTACGCTGTGGAGAAGAAGGCGTACTGTGAGCCTTGCTATATTGTAAGTCACTTTTTTTATTTTTTTGTCTCTGCCTCACCACGTAGTTTTTGGCTCACTCCGGTTGCTTATGTGTCCATGTTTCAAGTGTAGACATGATATCAGGGGAGGTTGCCCTGTGCCGGGAATGTTCATAGATATTTTTACTCCAGGCAACCACATTTCGTTTCATCAAAGCCCGGCGTGCTTCCACCTCTCACCGCACACATCTTCATTTCCTCTTTTTTTTTTTTTATTTCTCTTTGTCTTTGTTTTGTTTCGGTCACCCAGTGAAACTGTCTTTCATCTTCCCCTGAAAGGGATTTCTTGGAGTTACGCAGTTCAGATACGGTTGAAGTGCGTAGACATGAGAAGATGCTGGAAATAATAATTGGACACAAGATTCGTCTGGTTCAGTGTCTGGTTTGATATCAAAATTTAAGTTATTTGAGTGTTGGTAGCAGAGAGGACCAAGTCTCTGTTTTGCAAGTCACAAGTAAGTCTCAAGTCTTTGCACTAAAGTCCCAAGTCAAGTCTGACGAGTCACAAATTAAGTCACAAGTCACGACAGGAAAGTCACAAATCAAGTCAAGACCCAAGTCAAGACCCAAGTCAGGACTGACAAGACCCGATTCAAGACCCAAGTCAGGACCCAAGTCCCAAATTAAGATATGCAAGTCCCAAGTCAAGTCCAGAGTCAAGTCCAAAGTCCTAAACTTTGAGTTTTGAGTCCTAAATAAGTCATAATGAGCTTCACCAAAAGCAATGCCATTTGCATTATTTAGCAGCTTAGGAGCCAGATCTTTTTCACTGAAGGTAATGAAGTGAATATTGAACTTGAACATGACTCTAAAGGAACGTTGCTCTGTGTATGCTGGATGTATAAATAGGATGTATAAATTTAAATAAACACTTTAGCCATATCGACTTTATAGGGTGATAATGTGTCAGTGTGGTGTTTACAGCTTGTATGCTGCCCCCAGGTGACCCCAACAACTGTTGCCTTTTGTTGATGGTGGCATCATAGCCAAATGTTATTAGCAGCTATGAGATGAATTAACATGGCTTCACAGTTGTCTTGGCTACCCACTACGTCACTTTGTTTAGCCCAGGACCACCTGAAAGATGATTCACCTGTCCCCCCTGAACAATGATATCAGAATTCATTGTCTTTTTATAATAGAGGATTTCCAAACAGCTCTTCCTTGGTGAATTAGATGATAATTATATTGTTTTCATATGCACATCATTGAGTGAGCTGATGCATAACTATCTGGAGTTACAGCTGATAAGCAGTCAGATATGGTTTGAATAATATTAACTGAGTGTTAAAATCACGTTAGAGTCGAACATGGTATTAATTCTCTTTATGGATTACGTAACACAGGAGATTCTGTCTCCTCTAGTACCTCATTTGAACTTTTCTTCATCGGCCTTCTGGTCAAAACTTGACTAGACTGAATAACTGACTGACAGTGAGATACCCCAGAAGAAGTCTCAATCTATTTTTATTTTAGTTTTTAATCCTGTTTTTAATCCTAAAACTGTTTTGCCATCACTATTTGTTGAGCAACACGCATGAAAGTATTTTCTTGCACAACATTGTCAGGAAAGACGCATCATCCTGCAAAACCACAAGGAAATTGTTTTGCAGAAGTTGTTTCCCTCATTCGGTTTCTTTAGAAAATCGCTCGGTTTTGTGAATGCCTGGATGTGACGGGTGGAGGTTTCTTATTGTCAGCAGGACCATGGGTGAGTTTGAAGGTCATTCCTGGAAGCTTAGACGGGAAGTAGCTGTGCAATGCAATCAGCCTTTTACAATGAAACAATGTGGAATGCTTTTTACTGTGAAATAGCGTTTATTGTAACGTTCACTCTGGTTTTCATTAAGAAATATGCAATTTATTGCGATGATTGGATTGAGTTTGTTTTAAAACTTGAATGAGGCTGAGCATCTCCAGATACAAATGAAGCCAGTTGGGGAAATATAAGGACATCCTTCAACTGCCACAACAGCTATGTTCAAGTGTTTTTCTTTTTAAAGTTCTTGGTTATGGGAGTGCAGCGTATTTACACCGCAGGTCGTTTTTATTTGATTTTTATTTTAAAAAAATTGGGTCGCCGAGAGTTGAAGATTTTTCTAATTTGTGTTCAAAACCACTGCGCTCGTCACGGTCACTTTTTACCCAGTCATCTAATCCCCATGGAGGAGGGGTGGGACAATGTCCAACCGTCACATTCAACATGTAGGCGACACACGGACCGGCGAGTCTTCGGCCTTCCCTTCATCCAGAGCTAGTGCTCTACCGCCTGACTTTTGTACTTCTGCGGACAATCCGTATCATAGCAACCGGACACAACCTAAGCATTTAACAAGAAACTAGTCTTGTTATTTTTGTTATTTAAAAAGCAACAATATACCTTTTTAATAGCCTAACAATGTAACGTATTTATATTGCCCTAAAATCAGGATAAACGGCATTAATACGGCATATTGCGCTGTTGAGCTAATCGTTATCACCGCAGGGGAAATTGCTTCACAGCGACAGCCATCTAAAGACTTGAATGTCCTCAAGTGATGTCACTTGAGTCAGCGTCGGTTCACTCCGGGGGGGTGGGAAGAGAGAGAGAAGTGGGCCAGCAGCTCCAGGCGGGTAAGTTGCATTGTGGGCAATGAAGGCACCAGGTTTTGACGAGGAAGGAGAACACGTGGCAGGAAGAAGGAATCCTCTCTGGTCCTGCCGCATCGATTTCTGTAACAATGTCACGAGGGAGGGATTGGCTTTGGTTTTGGTGGATGAGGGATGAAGCGTGGCGACGACCGGAGCAGCTTAAAAATAACCGAGTTGCTTTTTAGTAAACACCTTGCAACGATGAGTATTTGCCCCAAAGAAATTGATTCAAACGTAGCGTTGATTCCTCTGACACATCCATAATATTTCCCTCCACCTCACTTGCAGGAAACGGCTCGATGTGCACTTTACCAGTAAAGTAAAACCAGTGGCAGGCCATCTCTTAAATCATCCCCTTTTCAGAGGCACTCACCGAGATTGTAGTTGTCTCGTCTGGAAGTTCTCCAACTCTTGATACACGCGCTAAAGAGGAGCGGGATAATTTAAGAACTTTATTTATGCATTTCATCAGCATAAATGTTCTTCTGGCACAAGATCAAAAGGATGGGGGAAATCTGAATTTCTTAATGAAAGTAATTTCTTCTTCTTTTATTCCCATCCTCAGGGTCATATGCCTCCGTACGATTAGAGAGTGAACGTGAGAGTTGGGTCTCTGCAGAGAAATGTCATATCCCAGAGAGAAAGAGGGAAACTTCAAGTTCGCCTCCGAGTCAGTCAGTCTAGGAATCTCTCTCAGCAACGAGACGCTGTGAATTAGTTTTTTTTTCTTTGGCTGCAGATTGTCGTTCTGTTCTCTCACATTATATGAGCAGCATCTTAAACCCCCACTAACCCGGTTCTCCATCTTCCAACTGAACCTGGTTTGTAAAATTGGTAGATTCTATGTATAGAATGCTTGAAATTTGCATTGCTTTCTTGACTAATTCAGTGTTATGTGTGTGCACATTGATGGGGAAAAATGCATTTGCTGATACAGAATAAGTCAAAACTACATTTGACTAGTTTATTTTAACTACATAATAAATAATGAAATAAACGGTAATGAGTACAGTATAAACTCCTTTTACACTGTATATTTTCGTCCCATAGAAAACATACGCGTCCACCACCCTCTGGTATTACACTGTGGAGTATCTTGCAGGTACAACAGGTGCCTGAGGAAACTCACTGTGCTCTGAATCTGTATAACAGTATGCAAAGCATCTATTAATCCCCTCTGCCAGGAATTGCCGGAATACATTTGCGTACGCGAAGCTGATTGCCATCCCAAAAACTTTTCTGCCATGTATCAGAGTAGGCGATCAGCAGCCAGCCTTATCTGGGCTCAGACTTTACATATCCTGTGGGAACAATACCGACGTTTGTATTTTTTTTTTTTGCAAAAGATCCACCTCCTCCAGCGGCTGATTTGCCTCGATCGAACTGTTTGCCGAGATGTCGCTAATTCCTTTTTAGTAATGTGCAGCAGCTCGTCTGTCATCGTCACCTGCGTACTTCCTGATTTTACAGCCCTGTTATCTCTCTCTGTGTCACCGGCCTCGGCCACACGAACAGCGGGGCCGTGATCTGCCTTTGTCTTTGGCCGAGGCCTTATCGCTGCCCATTTGAATACGCAGCGATAAACTCCACATACGCCCGATTAATGTCTGTTTTTTTAGCGTGGAGTGCTCCGTAATCGGGTTAATGTGACAGCATTGGGTCGCCATTGGGATTTTTTTTTTTTTTTCGTTTTCATTGTCTGATGCCTGAGGTGTCCACGCTGCTTCCCCCCTTCCTTGTTTGCACACATGAGACTCAAAGTATGAATCCGCATGCGAACACCTCCCAGCGAGCCGTCCGTCACTGTTACTGAGAGACAGCAGTTTTGACTTTTAGTGCCGCTAAGTGTTTTCCAAGAAAGCTCTCACGTGAGACTTTTTATTTCCCAGCGGATTCAAAGTATTGCTGCCGACTTTTTTCATCTGCAAACTCTAACAAATGAATCCCGGGTCATCTGGAAATTCACAAACAGGAGGGTAACCCAGTGGGGAGGGATGATGTAACAAAAGTATTTAACCACAACATCCTTGGTAGCGAGTAATTGGGTATCCAATGATGTGACGTTTAGAATGTTTTCATGTGTCGACCCACAACCTGAGGACCCGGGTTCACACTAAACCTCCGTAGACGGACACAGATTTCTAACTTAAATGCGCAGTAAGTTGCAGAAAGCTGAAGGATTGGGGCTTCTTTATTTTCTCCCCCTTTACATTCTTGAAGAACAGTCTCAGTCAGAGCTCGCTGAGAGCGGAGATATGAGGCGTAATACATTTAAGAAGAGTGCTCCACTCAAGAGGAAAAGTGCTGCAATTTGACAAGCCACGAGCGCCGCGTGTTGTGCGATTACGTCCAGGTATGCGGCGCGTGTACTGCTCTGTGGTTGGAATGACGGAAACACTTGTTAAAATCCTTTTCGTGAGATTAAACCACATTTTTCGATACTGTTTATGATCTGTTTTTTTTTTTTTCAGCACCTTTCATTCAACGTATTAACATTCTATATCACCCTCTCGTCACTTCCACTGTCAGTGGCGGAGGCCGCCACAGGGATTCACAGGAAACAATTCTTCCAAGTATTCCCTTTTTCTTTTTGAACTGTTTGTTCACTCTGCTACACAATAGCACAATAACGGATCTGTTTTGAACTCACTGCTAATGCTGGGCCAACTTTTCTCCTGCTCCTAGTTCAATTAAGAGCATGGCAGTGACGAAACACGGGCAGGCTTTTATTTTGAAGCAGTCACAGGAAATGTGCTTTACCTTCTGCTGCTGTAATCCTGTAAATGTCCCCACTGCGTTCAGCAAAACCCCAAAACTTTTTCCCGCGTTGTTTGAGAGAGGATCGGTTTGTGGTATTGCACGGAGTAATGAACAGGAAGCTCCCGCCACATGGAGCTGATGAAGAGCAGCAGGCGCCGCCGACGGCGTGTTCCAGCTTGAAATCTGATCGCGGTCGCAATTTGTATTGATTGACTTCTTGATTGAGCGCGAGTTTGCTTGGCTGTTGCTCCTCTTTTGTGTTTCCGACCAAATAGCTGCTCAAAGAATGTTTCCCGTGCTAATAATCCAAACTTGTTGCCGCTAATGTTGGTAACCGCCGGCATCGCCGGGTGAACCAGGACCGAAACCGATAACGTTTAACGCTTCAGCTCACGGGAGCTTGGTCCTTCCTGTATTCACTAAACTAAAAGAGACTACGGCCGTATTCACGGACCTCTCAAAGCAAATGAAGCCATTCTGTCCCGGCAGTCATTATACCGCCTTAAGAATTCGACCCGAAATGTCACCACGTCTTATTTGAAATTATACGTTTAGAAATTTCATGTCTCATTTCACTTTAGCAAGTCTGCTTTTAACCAGGAGAGGATATTGGTGAACAGAGCTGAGAGCAACAACGACTCTCCCTGTGTCTTTGAAGAAGTTCACTAGTGGGAGTCAGTGTCACCGAGGTTAATTGCTTACACGGGCTGCCACGACTACTGTTAAGTCCATTCGATGTCCTCCATGTCTGCTTTGTCGCCGCTTCCTCGCAAATTCCTGCAGCATTCCTCCAGCCAGGTTTTCACCCAAGTTATTTGACTTTAAAACGGGCTGCTTAGGCTCCGCCCTTTGCTTCAGGTTTTTTATGCAGGTAAACAGATCCATTCAATCCGCTGAACTGACACCATAGAATGGTGAAAAAAGGCGTCACATCCCCAATTTACTGTTTATACTACCACTTCCCATGAATACAGATCATCCAAAGTGCAGCCGGTTTAAGTGTACTGTAATGAGACTGATGTGAGTAACACAAGGTCGCGCCAGGAGCGGAGCTTCCTATTGAAAGAGCAGTAATAAAAGAGATATGGATTTGCCCGCACAAAAAAAAAAAAGAAAATAGAAAAAACGTAATCTATTTCTGCCTCTTTTGACAGAATTTTAGAGACCACCAAGGTCACGGACGCCAAGTCACTTGAATGTAATTACGTTCATTATCTGGTGTTGTACTTTGGCTCTGTTATTTAAAATAAATGGGCTTCGGTCTCATTGGTTGCGCTCTCCCGTCAGATCTCCCATCCGGGGCCATTGTGAAGTGCACGTGGCGGCCCCTGACCCGCCAGTCACCAGGACACGTTCATGATTGACTGATGAGCTTTTAACCCCCCCGTGTCTGTTTGGTCTGTCTTGGAAAGTGGCGATATCAGCCTCACCCACTCGCTCCATTCATGTTGCCTTTTTATTCGTGGCGCAATTATCGGGCTGTTTCCTTTTCTTTCTTTTTTTTGTGTGTGAAATACATTTTCACGTGTAGACTCACTTTTTCCAGCACAAACTCTTGATGGACAATATGAATTTCTATCGTCAGCAGGGACCCTCTTAAAGAAAGCCCCTTTTCTTCAGACACCTTGTAGAGAAAATATTCCACATTTAGAGGCTTTTGTTAAAAGCATACTTTTTCTGATTTTATTGATTTCTTCTCTTGACCACATTAGTCTTATTTTTAAATGTATGATTTTTTTTCATGAGTCTACTTCTGCTAAGTGTTTAAGAGAATAAAATACAGACGTTAATGCAATCTAAAGTAATCCAAGCAATGGTACACTTTACGATACAGTAAATGCAAATAATCAAAGAAGGAACTGTGTGACTTTTATTTTGGGAGGCTCCAAAGTTTGATTCATTTTGGTGCAATAGTTTTCCAGTGTATTCCAGATAAACAGACAACACCTGCCCTCAGAGACTTGGCACCTCCCTCTCTCGTACACAATCGGCTTTGATGGCGGGAACAGTCCCAGCCAAAAAGAAGTGATTCTCAGAGACCAGAAAACAGCAATTCAACATTGCTTCCAAAGATTTAATTGATTTCCATCATTTGGGTAAACTTGAACTGTCAGTCTGTGCAGGAAGAAATCCCGGGCACTTCTCCAGTATGTTGAGACGAGATGAAAGGGTTGACGTTGGGCTTTCTGATACCTGCTTTGTTCTCTGTAGCATCGAACGGATTATCTGGGGGGGGGGGGGGGGGTTTCGTTACGATATAGGAAGGACAATGCTTTTTAAATGTAAATGTATTTCCTGCAGAGGAATTCTGCACTTGCCAGTATGGTGCTGTATGTGGAACCATTGTGGAGTAGTTCAAGTAGTTTGAAGAAGTAGATATTCTGTTTTGATTCATAATATATATATATATATATATATATAAATGTTTAGTTGGAAAGTAACTATTCAGATGGCTACAGTAGAGTTCACCGCTCCACCAGCCTGAGTCAAAGGTAACATCTTAACCTGTCACGGTATAACCAGACAATAAAAGTTATGGACACAAAAAAAACAATGAGGCGGCACATTTTGGAAAAAGTGTTCAGCTTTGAAAGCTTCCTAAGCTTTTTCAACTTAAAGTTTATTTCTAAATACCTACATGGTTATGTTCGCTGCTTCATGAATTTGTTACAAGCAGGCGGTAACCTCCAGGTCTGCCGAGTGAAGCCGATGCTGAAGTGTCTTAAACTTTATTCTCTCTGCTGACCACCAGGGGGCGACTCCTCCAGTTGTATAGAAGTCTATGAGAAAATTACTCTACTTCTCTCTTGATTTATTCCCTCAGTAAACATTATAAACATGAGTTTATGTCTCAATCTCCAATTTCAAGTCTTCTTCAATACAGCATGATGTTCATTTAGTAAATTATGGTCCATTTAGAGTCAGACAGACCATAAAGCAGGGGATGCTTTAGGGCGGGCTTACTGTGATTGACAGGTTGCTGCCGTTACCAGAGACGTATACGGCGTCTCTACGTCACTCCTCCACATTCCAAATATGATAACTTCCATTCATTGGCTGCAAAACAGCCAAGAGGCTTTATAACGACAGTTCACAAAGCAATGATGTCACAATGACCACGTCCACTTCTTACATACAGTCTGTGGTTACAAGACAGCAGATAGCAGTAGAGTCGACACACGTGCCTCAATGAACGGTGACTGTCCGTTCACTAATGAAACAGTTCAAGTAACGAATAAACAGTTGTATTTATTAGCTAAAAGCAATGGTTAAATGGTTTAAAGATCCATCTTCTGCCCCTCCAGTTGGTAGCAGTAAGAATGGCAACTTCACCAAAAGGACCTTGACATTGGACGAAATAGACAAAAAAAAAAATCTACTTTTATGCCTCTGGCCACGGCTGTCGCTGGAGTCATAAAAGTTGACTTATAATCATATTTAACATCCGGTCCATTCTTGTGAACGCGATATCTCATCCAACGCCAGGATGGAATTTCTTTAAATTTGGCACAAATGTCCACTTAGACTCAAGGATGAACTGATAAGAACTGTGACCTTCACAAAACATCTTTTTAGGCCATAACTCAATCATTCACACACTAATTAGGCAAATTTCGGAAAAACAAAAGTCTAATATGATAAAATGATGACATTCTGGATAGATATGGATGTAAACATCTAGTTTGTGGTGGTACTTAAAATATACTATCAACAAACAAAAAAAAGGTGGGGAGCCGCTGCTTCGGCTCAAACGCACACCATACTCATTCAATCTTGATCGTGATGGGACATTTCCGAGGGTGGCACAGCACCCGGAGGCGACCGGCGTGGCGCCAGCTGTATCGGGGCTGCTGGTAATGGATGTCCTCCACCGCAAATCATAGCGGACTCCTCTCCCACCAAACAATGGGATATCCCCAAGAACTCCCCCCGAGGCCCATGCTGTCATTGAGAGAGGGCTGACACGATACAACGCGTCCAATCGCAGCCAGGCCCCGGCCGATGTCGCCCGCACGGCGCAGGGAAAGCAGGTTTGCATTGCTGCGTCCCCGACGGTAACGCGGCTGTAATCACAAACGACTGCACGCCGCCCACACACCTGTCACTTCCATGTGATGGATATGCAGGTAGCCGGATCCAGAGGCTCGCAACCAGCGTGGTGGGTTCATACGCACGCACGCACGCACGCACGCACGCACGCACGTCAGTGCTTCTGCGTTTTTTTTTTTATAAACTCAACGTCTGAGGCACCAACGCGGAGCGGCCTCTGCTTTTCTGCTGACTGCGTCATCAAATATTCATGGCTGTCTGCATTAGCTCGCGGAGTTCTAATTGAGTTCTGTATATTCAGACGTGATTAACTCGGTCTAATTCCTCAAAGGAGGGAGCCAATTAGATAGCACTTGCATGAATAGGGTTTCACATCTTAGTGCGTCTCCAGACTTGCCAAGACGTGTGTGTGTGTGTGAGAGAGAGAGATTCCGCTGTACAGTGCATGTGAGCCCACTGAACTCAAGCTGGTCATTATTTCTTATTACTGATCCGCGCTACAGGAGGTTCTGCTGTCCTCTCCGTTACAAGCGAGTGAACGAAGAGCACGAGTGTTTGTTAGAGTACTCTGTTTGGACAAGAGGAGGAGGGAGCCATTCCAAACACCGGGTCCTTCGGGTCCCTCTTGAGTCCCCCTCCCCATCCCTCCCTCCTCCACCCAGGAGAAAGCAGGAGAAAAATATATCCGTGACCCAGTGCTGACCCACCACAATGTCACTCCAACTCATGGCATGAGAGAACTACTGCCGGGGTTCTTTGTCAGTTTCTCTCTGTAACCAGAGCAGGAGACATTGCCCAAAGTCCAGAGGGGTCACATTCTGCTGCGGAGCTGAATTTAAGGCGGAGAGGCAGACGGGCAGGCCGGCCACTTTGAGAGAGAGAGAGAGAGAGAGAGTGAGAGAGAGAGTGAGTGAGAGAGAGAGAGAGAGAGAGAGAGAGAGAGAGAGAGAGAGAGAGAGAGAGGCCTCCGCAGCCACCTTTTATTCTTTAGAGAAAATGCCTGTCCCTTCATGTTGGCCGCGGCTCCATATTAGCACTTCGCTGAAATAAGAAATGCGCGCGAACAAATAAGGCCGCACAGCTCAGCGTGACAGGATGGATGAATATTTGAATCTCCTTTGACGCGTGCCGTTTTTGTGACTTTGTGGAAACTCATGTTCGGAACTGGAAGAAGGTGAAAACCTGCACAACAGCCCCCAGTGAAAAGGATCCTCAGGCCTGACGCTGCTCATAAAACGTCCAGACAGATGACAACAAAAACAACAACAACAACAAATCAGGATGGGCCGGACATCTTTAACCTGGTGTGAGTTTGTGACACAGAGGAGACGGGGGGCCCCCGCGCTGAGCTGAGCGGGGGCGGACCTGCACTCGAGAGGAAGCGGGGCCGATCCAGGTCGGAGACACCTCAGCGCGCCGGTCCCTGACTGACTGGCGTGCACACAGATGAGTGTCACAAACGCTCCGTCTGCGGAATCATGCGGCCGCCGCTTTTCAAGGTCGCCGGTCCTCGGGAGTTACCAAAAAAACACCATTAGGGGAATCGCTTTCTCCGTCGCGTGACATGCTCACACACACACACACACACACACACATCTCAGTCGTCCAGGCAGCAGATGTGGGCGATTCACATGATGCGCTCGTAAACGACAGGGTTTCGCAAAGGAGTCGGGTCATGTTAGTACATCACCATGTGCTCACGCGCGCCATGTTGACACGCCACGGTCACTGGAAAGCAATCACTGATATGTGAAGTTAAAATTCCAAGCTGAATGTGAAGGGCTTGGGGGGGGGAAGGGGGAGGGCAAGTGGCAGGAGGTGGCTCACTTGTGGAAGCGGGAGAGACGCTCGACCGGCCAGGTGATAGAAACACACACAGACCTCTCCTCCACCTCCGCGGCCCGAGCAGACCACAGATCAGGGGAGGGCGGTGCAAAACTTAAATGAGCTCCCGACCAACGCCGGTTTCTGCCATCACCTGCGGGCCCAAGAATGCGGAAAACAAGTTGGGTCTTTCCTTCCCTTTAACCTCGACCACAATAAACATTTTTTTTTTTCAACTGACTTTATGCATCTCCCAAAATGAATCCTAATTACTGTAAGTGTACCATGCTTATCTATGACTTTCACAAATATCACTGTGACAGAAATTCGTGGTTGGGAACCGAGTCCACAATTAGTATTCACTCAGCGGCATCAGTGTCTGTAAACACTGACATTCGGGCAGTCTTGCCAAATCGGCTTTTTAAATATGCATGAGCTGAAGCTGGTGCCAAGTCAGCTGTGAGTGAGGTAACTCTGCTGCTTCCTGGTGAAAGCACTTTCCAGTGGTACTGTAGGAGACCCACACTCATGGACTGTACACCGAAGAGCCTTGCACTCCTAGTGGGGCGTGGAGTAACGGGGAGCAGTAAGGGGGTGCATGTGAGGGAATCCATCTCTAGTGTGTTTCAGGCATCTTCAGGACGGTTAAGTGGGGTCTTGATGGTCAGCGAGCAGCTTTAACACATTATTGTCAAGACTACAGAGCAGTATTTTCCTTGTCACCGTGTTTTAAGGAGTATTTTGACATTGAGGCGTTTCACTTTCAGGGCTGAGAGTTGGCTGAGAAGGTTGATACCACTCTCACATCTGTGACAAGACATTCACAGACAGCAGCCGGTTAGCTTAGCTTAGCATAAAGACTGGAAACGGGAAGAATCCGCTAGCCTGTCCAAAGGTAGCAAAATCAATTGAATTATAGCTCGATTTTTAACATATTAATTCTTGTTTTTTTTTCATTTTGTACAAAAACTGAAGTCTAAAAAACAACCCTTTGTGGCTCCAACCAGCGGAGAGTCCATGACACACCCAGGACCTTCACGTGCACTACTGCAGATCCAGGCGACGTACCAATAATCCATACACATACCGCTAAAAGCAACGCGAATGTGCTCAACAATTGCCAGCAATGTCTAAGCGTGGGAGCATTTCGCTGATCCATGTACCAGATCCAAATAAAACACCAAACAGGCCCGCATAGAAACTCCAATCACCTGGTTCATGACAGCATCATGTAGCGCTAAACGCCTGCTGCCTCCTTATTTTTCCGAGCAGCGTCGGTAACGTTAGCCGTGCAAGCGCCGCGAGCAGTCGTGTTTGTTGGGTGGTACCGGACTTGAAGGTGCAGGTTGGTCATCGACAGCTTCGCGGTTCTTTCTTCACTCGACAAACGAAGCTCAACGTTCAACTCACTTTAGCCAAAAGCATTAGCTGGCTTTGTTTTAGACGCCAACGTAAATTCACGTATTGATGTAAAACCAGGTCTCATACATAGACATGTTACATAACAGACTAGGAGGAAGAGAATGATTCAGGTTTTGAATCAATTCTCTCCGTCTGTTGAATGACCGACTAAGGTTGGCTTTCCCTCACTTTTAGTTTTAAATTTAAATTAGTTTTGTTCTTCGGTCAATTCAATTTAGTGTCAGCCATAACCACAAATATAACATCAAAAATAAAACAAAATTCTCAAAAGAAAGTCCCCTCCTGCTTCCTTTTAACTGTCTTAAAGGCCACTGACAGTGAAAATGTAAACAGAGCTTTACGGTCTGCGTGCCGTAAATCGTTTGGTCTGTCACAGGAAGTCGGACCCGCTGACAGCCAACGAGAACAGCTATGTGGAAATCTCCTCGCTGACGGTCTCGTTGGCTCCCAGCATGTAGGTCACATAGAGGCATCAGTGTTACATCGAGACCGTTTCATAACCAGTTAAAACTCCCTGTATTAACTTAAAGCGATAAAAGAGAGAGAGGCTGCTTGTCGAGGTCCATTAAGTCAGCGGACACCTTCCCTCAGGAAGTAGGAGGGTCAGTGATTTGACTCATAGTTCACGACCAAGTCAGTGTGTCTTATTCACTGCAGAGGAAAGCCAACGCAGCAGCAGCAGCGGCGGTGGCGGTGGTGACACTCGGACCTTTCTTTCGAACAAGTCGTTGTTTGATGTCGCCCGAGCTGACGTCAGCAGGGTGTCGTTAATTCACACGGCCGCGTCCTGGCACCGCCCGGCGCGTTCTGTGACGGCCTGCAACGCGCACACTGATTCAGGTCGTCTGTAAATCTGGAGCCGCTCTGAGGGGTGCCAGGTCGTAAATCGCGTGCAGTCTCGCTGAAGTCCAGCCTGCCTCGACGAGGCCGCGTGGAAGAAAAAAAGGAGAAGGGATAGGTGTAAAGATGTGTGTTGGTGCTGTTGCGGAGATGGGGAACAGCTTCAGCTTAGCGACATGCCACAGCACATTTCCAACTGTTTACCGTTTATTTTCACACACATGGAAAGTGTCTTTGTTTCACCCGGAGCTGTGCACACGCCACCGACCGAATCCTTTGTCGTGTTGCAGTTGGGGATGAATCCTTGGCCCTTTCCAAGTTTTGATTAACATTATGTAGTTAAACAGTTTTCATGCAGTACTCGAGACTGCAGCAACATTTAAACATCATGAAGCAAATCGTCAAAACATGTCAAACATTTGTGTGGTTCCGGCTGCTAAAGTGTGAGGACTTGCTGCTTCTCTTGTCTCGGTATAGCAAAACTGAATATAATTTGGATAAAATATTCAGACTAATTGATTCTTTGAGAAAATGATCTGCCGATGGATCCAAACGTCGTAGCCCTAAATCTTACAGCGGAGTCTGTGTTCAAAAGAACTGAAGTATTGAATAGTTGTTTTTTCTGTGATATTTGTTCCCCAGCAGTCTTTAGTCTGAAGACATTCTCACTTAATCCAATAAAGTTATAATTACAAGCTGACTTTACTCTAGAAAGGAAGTTACCCCTCTCTATTGACGTTTCCTAAATAAAGGACTGCGAGAGGTTTGACTCTCCGTCTCCCTCGCTCCGATTGCCCTCACACCCTTCCTCCCAACAGACAGCTGTGTCAAACCTTGTTTGGGAGCCCGTTGCTAAGTAGCGGGCAGCCGGGCTGGACCGCGCTGGGCAACATCAGATCATGATATCACTTTTTAGCAAAAAGCTATCGGCTCACAAGGAGGAGAAATGGGGGGGGGGGGGGGGGCACAATTGACTCGAACGTACTTCCACTCGCCCCTTCGGTTCAGCAAGAGGGCTGCCTGACCTAAATTCACTTCACCTCATCTGCCTAGACATTTGTTTAGCCTTCTGGGCAAACACTTAGAGAAATGTATGAGGGAGAGAGAGAGAGAGAGAAATGTATGAGAGAGAGAGAGAGAGAGAGAGAGAGAGAGAGAGAGAGAGAGAGAGAGGAGGGATGGGAGAAAAAAAAAAAAAGAATACATATGCTTGAATACATCACATTTAGTCAGGGGGGGGGAAGCAAAAAAAAAAAACCCGGACATCTGCAGACATATACAGCCCTCTAGTGGCAAAGTGCAGAGAACCTGGATGTGTGACAGAGAGGGCATGAAGTGATTCACGCCGATTATCCCGAAAACCATCTGTGGAGGTTGAGCCCGAAACACAGACCCCGTGTGCGCTCTCTGTTTTGACATCAGCTTGTGTAACAGGCCCTGCTAAATGTCACCTCACACCAAATAAAAGGAGGCAGGAGCGAATAAAAACACAACAACAACAACGACGACGCAGGCTGAGCAGAAAGAATGAATTGAGGTCATAGAATCTCACCGTCGGAGAGAGAAAGAGAGAATTCTTTTTTTTGTGTCTTTTGAGCACTGTACTCATTACAATGGCCCGGAGGAACCGTGTGCCGTGAAATCATATGCTCTAGTTAAGCTAAACAAGGGCAAGGTATTCCCACGTGAAGGGCAGATGAGAATAAGTAAGTGGGAATGCAGACAGATGAGGAAGAGTTGAGGATGGTTTAGTGCTACTTGGCCCCGGCATCTTACTCATATTCTCAGTTTGCAAATATATCCTCCCTTTCTCCCTCTCTGTCTCTCTACCTCCACCTCTCTCTGTTTCCGCGTGCGTGTGTGCGTGCGTGCGTGTGTGTGCGTGTGTGCGTGCATGTGTGCGTGCGTGCGTGAGGCAAACCTCAAGGGCTCTCGGTGCAGCGAGCTCATTAAAGGCTTCATTCCACTTCCAGGATCGAGCAGGATTGCAATGTGGACATTGTTTATACACAAATGTTGCCCTTGGGAATAATGTTTATTTCTATTACCGTCTTGGAGGGGGAGAGAAAAGAAAAAAAAGAGAGACAAATAAGAATGCTGAGCTTGTCTGCGCACATTGCTTTTCATGAAATAATGCCTGAAGTGCTTTGAAGAAGCGGCCATGTTTTCAAAACCACCTTTTCCCACAGCCTCCATGTCAGACATCCGCCGCTCTCATCCGTTGCCCTCTCGCCCTCCGCCGGCACACGACGGGCGGCGTGAGGGAGTGAAAGTCGGTCACCACGCGGACGCTTTTTTTTTTGCATTGTAGTTTCTTTGAACCTCCCCCCCTGCTTTGCTCAGTAGCGTGCGGACTACAAATGTCACCAAGTGGCAGTCTGCAGCCAGACGAGAGAGAGAGAGAGAGAGAGAGAGAGAGAGAGAGAGAGAGAGAGAGAGAGAGAGAGAGAGAGACTCGGCCCAGCGGGTTGCAGAAGTGTCATTTTAAACGGCAGGGGGCCCAGCGGTGCGTCCGGGAGGCAGCCGATGACGCGGCGCAGTGTTGCTACACACCCCGAGCTTTGTTTGGAAACACTGAGGCAGCTCGCTACTACAGTGGGAGCCAATTGGAGCAGCTGAACCGTGCACTCTTTAGCCCAGCCAAGCGCACAGAGAGATGGGATGGGGGGGGGAGCAGAGAGAGAGACTCAGAGATCCAGGAAATGCCTGAGCGAGAAGCAGGGGGCCCGTCAGCCCTCACACGGCCACATCAGGCCGCACATTGATCACCCTTGCATGATATATCCATCCCTAGTAATTGCATTGCTGTTTAGAGAGGCGGTCGTTATTTATGAAATATTGAAATAACAAATGGCGTCTCCCGGCAGATATTAAGAAGAGAGATGCCACAGATAAGTCAGAGGCGGGCGGTCGCTACACCCACCCCCACCCCCATCCGTCCCCCCTGCGGGCCGCTTGCCCAGTCGCCTTGGCTGCAGAAAACCTGCAGTCATCACAAAGTGGAAATATTTACTGCTCGCACTCTTGCATACGGGTGGATGAAGTGCCGGTGAGGGCAGGCTGAAAAATGACTGTGTGTTTGTGTTTGGACGGGAGCGCTAATCAGATTCCGTCAGCTTCAGAGGCATTCGAGGACAGCCGAGCTAAAGGGCCTGAGTGTGGATTTATTCGTCGCACGGGGCGCGAATGGGAGCCGAGCCACCCGGAGCGACACTGGCAACGGGGAGCTTAGGGGGGAAAAGGGGGGGAAAAACGCAGATACTGGGAGACAGAAAAAAAAATATTCAGAGAAACTTTTCTAAATGTTTCACGCTGGTTTAGAATCCGTTAGCAGACAAGTGCTAATTGTGAACAAGAGCTCAAAGGGGCCTTTTGGAAATGAATCATCAGACTCACTAAATTCATCATCAGGTTTGTTGTGTAATCATGTGGGTGTCTGTGGGTTTGTGTGTTTTGTGTCGACAGAACACCCTGGAGACCTGCACCATCTGCAGTAAGCCCATCATGGAGCGCATCCTGCGGGCCACGGGGAAAGCCTACCACCCCCACTGCTTCACCTGCGTGGTGTGCCACCGCAGCCTGGACGGCATCCCCTTCACCGTGGACGCCTCCAACCACATCCACTGCATCGAGGACTTCCACAAGTATGTAGTCGGGGATTTCATCAGGTCCAAAAATCAATACGTTTGTGTCAACAATGGATCAAATGACCACTCAGCTCTTAAAGGGCCAGTGTGTAGCATTTCTCCTGGCAGAAATGGAATATATTATTAATAACTATGTTTATTATTAACTTTCATGTTTTTACATCACTTGCAGGCCACCTTAGTTCTCAGACACGCTTGGCACGCCCGGGGATAACGTTATTCAGCCTATTGTTTTGGTTTTATGATGTATGACTTTACTGTTTGATTCTCTTACTTCTCTTTTCCAGATGCAACAGGCAGCAATAAATCTCTGTCCAGCTTCAAATTTCAGATGAAAAGTTGCAAAGTTAGCAACTAGCTGGTGAACATAGCGGAGCATTTAGCAGCTAAAGACACAATAAGTTCCCTCTGGAGGAGGTGGAAACCAAAAACAGATCTAAAAGAGAGAGAATATTTGATGACATTAGTCAGGAGTGATATACGTGTAGTTTCCTTTTCCAATTTCAAAACCTTGAAATAGCTTCGAATTATATTATTTACTGTAAATGTTACAAGTTGGTAGCTAGCAAGCTACTCGCTGTTTCATCCAATCCAAGCAATGTATTGATATTGTTTGTCCATGCGAGTACTTTCACCCCAATTCCAGTATTTTCACTACGTTATGCTAGATACATCCTCTCATCTAACCACCAGTAAGACAGAAAACCAGCATACCGTGTGTACAATATTCATTTGAAGCTGCACAAATCAATATTTTCATATGAACAACAGACCAAAGGACTAGGTGTAGTGTGAAAGGGGTCCCCTGTAGTAGCACATCAAAGCTGATTATCACTTGATTCGCTCTACGGAATATTTTAGCATCTTTCAGCTCGTTTTTTTGCTCATACGGTCCACGGCTTAACGGTTTTGGTTGACTCTAATGGCTCTCATCTGCCTTGTTTCCAGGAGGCAGCTGTTTTTAGCGAACAAGCTCTGATAAACTCCTCGTACTCTTCCTGGGTAGCCCAAACAAAGCAGTCAAAATGAAGCTGGCACCTAGCTGGTGAAGAAAGTAAAAGATTTAGCTAATTGGTTGACACCAAACCAGAGTTAAAAAGAGCTAACATTGTGACTAACATTTGGCCGGAGGTTAGCAACATGATGCCAGATGAATGCTAATAGCGTTCCTTTTCTGTCGGATGTGTAACTTGTTTGCTGTCACTTCCATAATCACATCTAAATTCTAACAACTCTACAAGGTGATACGTCATCATTGTGTTTACAACTTGTTCTACTGCCCCCAAGTGGCTAAAAATGCTGCTTTAAAAGCTGACAGATTCCTTATTTAGGCCGAATCAATCTGAGATCTTAGTGCTTCTTTTTCAGGGGGAATATTGCAGGAAATGTCAGGAGCCCAATGGCCTCATGAGATGCGTCTGGGGACATAAATTTAATAGTACCTTCCTGTCATTGTGTCACACTCCACCGATTGCGTAACCGCCACCTTACCAGAAATGTTCCTCTGCTCAGTGACCAGAAGGGAAACAGAAGTAAACAGCCGGCTCTCGGTGTGAGTGCGCACAGCTTTTTGCTCTGTGGAGTAGCGGCACCGGGCCGCTGTTTAATTCCACATGACAAGTGTGACCTGAACAGCCCTTTGTGTCGAGGAACAGTCATGCCCGGGGGGCCGAAGCTTTCTCTCTGGCTAATACTGTACGGGCCGTGGTTCCCCCCAAAGCCACGCGGACTCCCTCACTTCCCGATTTCCAGGCACTCACTCAGCGTCAGAAATAGAAGTGTCTGCCGGCCCTCGGTCACCTGACGCGACCTGAAATCTCGTGCGTGCTTTTCATATCCTCAACGATCCTATTGTTAGACAAACCGCTTCCTGCTCAAGGCATTTCCAGAGTTGCTGGTTTGAAAGTGTTCCTGTGAGAGTCGGTTCTGATTTCTGAAGTCCTCCTATGTTTAGCTTTTCCTCAAATGCTATAATAATATATTTATATGAAATATTTCAGAGAAGGGGAAATTTAGCTTTTAGTGCCACCTCAACGGTCGAGTGAATAAATAATTAAAGCGAAGGAAATAATGCACAAGCTGGGCCTTTTCCTCTAATTCGCTGTGTCATTATCTGAAGACACTATTGATCTTTATAATCTATCCTGTGTTTACTCTCGTGTGGAGAACTGAACCAGTTTGAAAGATTGATTCCCAGATGTGGGCACAGGGGGTCTCAAGATAGATCTGAGGGGTGATTAGCAGGCAAGCAGAGCAGAAAAAAAAGATCATTTTTTCAGACTTCACTAAATTTTTCTTAATAATTCCTGGAGAATTTCACTTTTTTAGACTTTTAATGATTATTCAAATAAAATAAAGAGGGTAGCAAAATACTTTTTGGGGTCATAAGCCAGAAATGTTTTGTTTTTTTTCTTGGGGGAAATATTGTTATAATTGTTTCATTATTTAAGTCGTACATCTAACATCTTTGACTTGTGTCCTGTTGGCCAGACAAGTCAAGACATTTGAACACATCAGTTTGGGCTTTGGTGGTAATATTTCACCATTTTCAGACATTTTAATAAACCAAACCGGTAAACCTTTCAATCAAGACAGATTAACGGCGGTGCGGCCCCACTTGTGTGTCTACCGTCTGAAACAGCATCACTATGCAAAAATTATTACAAATGACATCTGTTTTCAAATTGTGTCACATCATGTCACAATGTCTGCCGTTGCTCTGAGCTTAGTTATCTGATTTGATTCTATTTCCGCAGGAAGTTCGCTCCGCGCTGCTGTGTGTGCTCCGAGCCCATAATGCCGGCGCCGGGCCAGGAGGAGACCGTCCGCATCGTGGCCCTGGACCGCGACTTCCACGTGCAGTGTTACCGCTGCGAGGTATGCTCCCTGTGTGTTTATCCCCGCTATGTGAGCCCTGTAATGAGCGCCGCCGGCTGAGCACCGCGTTGCCCGGCTCCAGGTGACGGTCATTATGGAGCATCGTCCGTACCCGTCCCCTGAGTCACCTTTCCAGCGAGACCCAATCATTCCTCTCTCACCTGCCTGGAAATAGCTCTCCATCTCCCCTCTGCAAAGTTTATAGACCAACATAGCAACCCATCCGTCAGCCGCCGCTCACCGGCTGATAAGCGCCGCCGAGGCGCTACGTGCTCGGGCCGAAATAAGAGAGGCAACGTGTCACGCAGTCACAGAGCCGCGCCGGTGTGAGCGCACACCGAGCGCTTGGCAGACATAAAGGTCAAAGGAAAGCAAAGCAGATTAGTTCAGCTGAAGGGGCTCAACAAGAGAAGGTGTTTTGTCACCAGGGAGACGTGAGTAGATGGAGTTGTAATTCTCACTGTGTGTGTGTGAGTGTGAGTGTGAGAGTGTGTGTGAGAGTGAGTGAGTGACATTGTTTGTGCGGTTATCACCCCGTAAGAAGAGTGTGGAGCACACGGTGTTTTACAGGCTGTAGATCAAGAAACACACTGAAGGCTGGAGTCAGACTGAAGGTCCACACAGGGCACTTTAATAGAGACAACATATGAATTCAAGTGATCTTCTTCAGGCGACGGTGAGCAGGGCTAGAGACGAGTGCAGTCATTACCCAGATAGCTTTCGGAATCTTATTATTGATAATTGAGAGTCAATCTTCTCCCGGACCGAACCAATCAGAGCAGAGATAGATAACATTGTTACTTTTATGGCTCTACAAAAACAGGGCTGAAGTCGAGAAAAAGCTTATAGAAAATAAAAGACAATATATGGATAGGTAGGTCGACGTATGTATGTATGTATGTATGTATGTGTATATATATATATATATATATATATATATATATATATATATTGAAATAACAGCTCACATTTGGCACACCTTATTTTCCACCAGCTGCTCGATCGAAATACCAGTTATTGATACGAATTGAACAGAAGATGTAACAGAAACTGATGAAACCAGCTGGAGAGTAGAATGTGCCTCTGTAGGAGTCGTTGGGGCTACGAATCAGGTGTTAAGAGAAAGGTGAACACCAGTTGGAGCCCCTCCAGACTCACCGGCCAGTAGAAAGCCAAAGACTCTGACTCTCAGCCTCCTGTAACTTTGACGCTGGCCGTGTGTTTAAGCGGCAGTTAACGTCTCATCTCGGGTTGTGAGCGCGAACGTGCCCGATCGCTGAGCGGCAGGCTGATCGCTCTGTTTCGTGTCTGTGTTCTGCAGGACTGCGGCTCTCTGCTCTCAGAGGGGGACAACCAGGGCTGCTACCCTCTGGACGGACACGTCCTCTGCAAAAACTGTAACACCAGCCGCATCCAGGACCTCACCGCCAAGGCCACCACTGACCTCTGAGCGACCTGCCGCCCGGTCACCTCCACTGTGATAACCCTCTCTCTCTCTCTCTCTCTCTCTCTCTCCCTCTCTCTCTCTCTCTCTCTCTCTCTCGCAAACGTACAGATCCACAGACGCTTGCGTTCCTCAGCATATATACATATATATATATATATATTCACCTTCAGTAACAAAAGCATCACTTTCACCTGCATACATGTATGTATTGACTTGGTACAATCAGCAGAAGAGGCTATGTCTTTTTGTTTTTCTGTGCTGTTAAAGGAACATTTTGGGAACTACGCTGATCCCCTTTCTGACTGAGAGTTAGATGATGCCACTGTCATGCAGCACTTTTTAACCTCGTTAAGAAAAGTGCTATATAAGTTAAAATTAGTAAATTATTATTATTATTATTATTATTATTATTATTATTATGTCAGTACGCTAAATATGAAGCTAAAGTCAACAGGCGGATAGCTTAGCTTAGCATGAAAAACAACCAGCCTGACTCCGTCCAAAGTTTTTAAATAATAGGCGGCTTCTGGCCAAGAAATAGTCCAAGTAAACTGCAACTTGTCACTTTTAAACTTCTGTTTTTATATAAAAAAAAAGAAAAAGAAAAAAAAAAGAGGTGCTGGTAGACAGAGCCAGGCTAGCTGTTCCCCCTGTTTCCATTCTTCATGCTAAGCTAAACTTATGATGCTAAACCATATATATTGATCTTCTCATCTAACTCCCTACAAGAAAGCAAATAAGCGTTTCTCAAAATGTCTCAAAGCAAATTGCTTAAAATCCCTCCAAATCCACCAGTTAACATTAACAGTATACATCATCACACAGTGTTATTATCTCATATCATAATCAGCCATGTTTGTGCGCATGCAGGCCCAATTTTATTTTCGGGGTCTAAAATGGAGTCTGACTCCAGCAAAAAACGTGCAAAAATGTTCAGCACACCTGCCCCGCTGGGCGTGTGTGTGTTTGTGTGTGTGTGTGTGTGTGTGACTGCGTCAGTATTTAGAAAAGCCATGAGCACACAGTGTGTTGGTGAGGACATTCTCCGTATTCTTTAGTGTTCCATTCAGTGCAAATCCACAGACGGTACTCGGATAGGAAAAGCATTATAAAACGGTTCTGCACAGGTGAACACCAAAGAATTGAATTTAAGCTGCCATATTTACTGCGCGCGTATCCGCATGCAACTCCGTTACACGTTCCATTTTATCCATCGGGACCATAGGAATCACTAAGTGTAGCCCCCCGGTGTCAAAGAGGAAATCCTCAATGGGCAGCTGTTGAATGCAATTCCCTTTTTAACACAGTGTTTCCTTTTGTACTTTCCTATCGAATTTGCTTCTATGCAAACAGTAGATCATTTCCTGTTGGCCTGAACAGTACAATCATGGCTCTCCATTCATATAGATGCGGACCAATGTTTTAGAGCAGATGAATATGTAACTCTTTCTCTCATTTACAGCGACACAGATTAGATTAGTGATTGTAGTGTACGCAGTCCGGCAGAGAAAACGGATTAGAGATGGCTATGCAATTTTTGATGTTAATTGCATCGACACTTTATAAGAAATTTTTATGAATAAGGAAATATTTTACCTGTACAGATTGGAGCATAAGTGTCCTTATAGTAATCCTTTAATCAAAAACTATGCTGTTGGTACTGTGTGACTTTGTGTGTCACTGTGCTGTGTGTCAGAACTGATTGTGACACTTGTCTTTTATATTTAGTGTTTGTTTCGAGTCGATGGGCGAAGAAGGGACCACGAGAGTTTTCCCCCCAAATAAAATGACTGATTTTATTATATTGTTCCATCCAAGAATGACAGTCAATTGACCGGCATTTTGACTGTTTGATTTAATAGTTGCTTCATTATAATTACTACAGCAATACGATGATGAGGTGAGTTAAAGGTACCCGGTGGAGTTTTTGACCACTAGTGGCACTGTTGAGTGATTGTTTTTCATGATCGGGTCCTCCATTTTGTTTGAACGCGGACACGGATCCATGCGCAGAGGTGGGGCCGACAAAGGGGCCGTCGCAGGCAGGGGCCTCCCGTGGAATCTGATTGGCCGTTAGGTTGCAAGCCAACGGGATCGTTGGTATCAGAATCGCAAAAAACGACAAAATCACCTCAGATGCAAAACGAAAACTACTCTTTAAAAACAACGTTTTGTGCATCTTTCAGTCGGGGGGGTCCTATTTGGGGCGGGGGGGGTCTTTACATGTCTGTGTCCAAGGGCCCATTGTGTCATAATCTGTCCATGGCTATAGGCGTCCGCTGATGGACACTCGGTGGCACTTGAAGCGTAGCGATGTGCCCGCAGAAGCAGTGAAGACAACGACCGCTAGCTAGCAAATATGGATGTAAACGTTGCACATTTTAAATTATACAAACAATATTTTTCTTTTCTTTTGCAAATGTCTTTTGAGAAAAGAGATTAATTCAACACGTTTTGCATTTTTTTGGTGTTGAATTTGTTTCCAAGAGAACTCCACAGGGTACCTTTCAACAACAAAGACGATGTAGTTGATGAGTACCGATCGGCCTGTTTATCGGCCGGATTGGTTCACAGTATTTCCCCAAACCCAGATTACAGATGTCTTGTGTATGTGGATGGATGTATTATGAACAAAGCAACGGAGAGCGCTCTTCACTCTTGTCCTCACACACTGAGATGTGGGGGTTTGCTGCCTCTCTTTGATACAAGAAAGTGATTATACCAACACGTATCCTGTATCTACTGTAAACAGTCTGGTTACATCAAAGTCTTTGTGATGGAGTTGACTCTGGCAATGTTTTAACCGGGGTAAAGGCTTTGTAAATAACTCTGCTAATAAGCCCGTTAATATATTCACTTTAGCTAGGACACTTTCTTTTTTTTTCGCACCAAAGTAGAGAAAAACTGTTTAAAATCTAAAGGAGTGTTTAATAGTCCCTAAAAACTCAGTGAGAGCTCTGCACTGCCGATCCTCCAGAAGGTTTAGGCCCCCTGAGCTCATCATGTCCTCGGGAACTTTTCCAGCAATACATGCAAAAAAACAACAACAACAACAAGACTTTAACAACTCAATAACCGACAAGTGCACAAAACTTAGGCCGGGAACACAATTTACACTCATCTCCAGCTGTTTTTTATGACTCTTATATTACCAGTTATTCAAAATAGATTACTATAAATAGACCAAACTGTGAGAGAGAAGCTGTGTGTCTCCCGAGTTACCGAAGACATTTACTCTCTTTATTTTATCTCTGACAGTATGTCACACCGGCCACATGAGGTCCATACTTGGACCCATCTCATCGCTAATTGGACGGTTGACTCAGTGCTCCAGCTGATTATCAGTTGTCAGGCAACAAAAACACATGAAAACACACACTGTGTACATCGTTTTGTCACCCGTGTTGCTACGTATAGAGTTTCGGCTCTCACATTTGTTGCCGTGGAGCCCGGCTCAGTCGGCATCTCCCTGTTGGCCGCCCGTGAGAGGTCGATACCGGGCCGTCTGACTAGACCGATTAGACCCCAGCCTTAAAGGTACAAGATGGCGCTTTCAAAGTGACGACGCGGCGTTCTGTTAAGGCGCTCCTGAAGCCAGTTGTGTCCATCGCACAGCCGAGTCATCCCGGTGTTGTGTTTTAACTTGATTGGCGACGGCGTGGGGAAGCATGCAGTAACATCAACGTCATGTAACAAATGTACAGTAGTAGCAGAACGTGTCATTACATGGACCAGCTGACAATCAAACATTCATATATTTTATGTAACGTATAATTCAGCCATCAATTGGAACAGTGCATGTTTGAGAGGATACGCCAGCGCTATCCACCAGACAAGAGCCGCTGTTGGTTTGGTAAAGGAAGTGAGGTCATTTAAAGCTGCACCAATTCATATTTTTTTAAATAATGTTTAGTGTAAATGTGGTCATTTGTAGTGAAGGGTGACATTAGCAGCTAGTTGGTGAATATAGGGGAGCACGCATCATGTTGCGCTGTGCCTAAGAGGCTAAATATATGGATTTTATTAGATTATTTAATATAGAAAACAAGTGAGCAAGTGCTTTTTAAAAAAATTCGATCAAACATTTCAAAATGTGTTGTCATTGGCTTATTAGCACGTGTTTTCTCCAAACCCCTACCCTGGGGGTCACAGAGTTCAGCCTCAATGTGCCATAAAAGCAGAATCAAACTCTCCTGTTTACGGTATTATTATTATTATTATTATTATTATTATTATGTTTTTATCTTCTGTGAGAGCACATCGATCACGAAGCTCGATGCTACAAGTATAAAGAAAATGAAAAAAAGAGCCTCATGATTTTTTATTTTATTCGTTCAGTGTATTTGTGTTGTTCTACTGTCTTTTGTTCCTCCCGTGTTTGTAAAAGTGCCTTTAATCTGAGCGGCATCGCATCGCAGTATTGCCGCTCGAAAAGACGACGCGCCGAGTCTGCCGCTACGCGGTAAACGCGTCCATCCGCCGCGGCGCGCGAGGCGGCGGAGCGGCGGCGTCTTCAAAGATGTGGAGTGCGCAACCCGCCGCAAAGAGCTTGACCTTGTTGTTTCTCATGTGTTCTTCATCTATGGAAGGGGGGGTGGGGCATGCAGTCTACCTTTGTTTATCTCTCTCTTTCTTCAATAAAAGCTTTGCAACAGCAGCGCGTGTCTGTGTCCTTCTTTGGCCTTTTAGCAGTATGTTCGCCTCTCTTTCTGATTTAGGCCTGTACCCCCTCCCCCCACGTCGCTGGTTAACACGAGCCCTTTGGCTACTTGCTCCGCCGGATTGCCCAGGTAATGAGCTACCTTCTCTCTCTCTGTCTTCTCCTCACACCTCCCTCCCTCCCTTGAAACCTCACGTTACCCGCAGATGAAAAGAGATTCGTTCCTCAACGGGTGTAACCCGGTGGCTCCTTCTCTCTCTTTAAGAGTCATTTAAAATAAAAATAAAAAGCCCTTCAGTGGCGAGCGCGTGCCACTGTGCTTACACAGCTCCGATTCATTTCCTCCCGTCTCGCGCCGCCGGTCCCCAAACGCTCTTTATTGGGCCAATTGGAATCACCTGCCTAATAGAAAAAAGTCCTACAGTCGCGATGGTCTTTGGAGTGCACATCTGGGACGGAGGTTTAATTACACTCGGATACCGCGAGCAGCTTCTCTTCTTGGGGCCACAATCAGCAGACGCGCCGGGCTATGACGTCCTGCTGGGATCAGCTCAATGGAGTTGTTAGAATACTTTAAAGACCTCCAGAAAGTTTATTTTTATTATTATTTTCCATTCCCCCAAATACCCGCCTGATTGTAAACCTTTCCATTTGTTACCTCTACTTGTGGGGCCGCACCTCAGCCGTACGTCACGTGAGCGTCTCGTTTCCTCGCGGCCGGTTTGCTAAACTGAAACATTGCTCGGAAATGCGAGACGCCAAAACAGCAGCCGGTGATGTAACGCCGAGTTTTGAAATCAAACGGAAATATTTATCTGCGGCCGACCCCCGTAGCTTACAGTAAAGACGGTAGTTATATCATCAGCTTATTGCGCCACCGGCCTCTGGCGCGAGCGGCGAGCTGCGGAGCGCGCGCGCTCAAACCCCCCTAGTTTCCTCCGTCTCGTGCACTGAAGAGTTTTGGAATGCCAGCAACGTGGAGATTTCCTCGTCATTTTTTTTTTTTTTTTTTTTTTACTCTCCAAAAACACGCTGGAGGCGATACAGTGTGTGTGTGTGTGTGTGTGACTGACTGAGAGAGAGAAGCCCTCCAGCAGTTTAGCCGAGGACTTTGCTTTACTGCACATAAATCTGGTGTTTACAAACAAATTGATGAGTGATGGGCCCTCCAGCCAACATGATGTACCCTCCAATTTATTCCTCTGTATTAAAAAAAAGAAGCAGAAGAAGAAACCAACCCGCACACTCCCGTTTTTAAATGAAGCCGTCACACGGTCAGATTTACATAACATTACAATGTGGGCCGACATCGCAGCGCTCCCAGCTTAATGTTATTAGCTTTAAAGTGAATTCCCCGCAGTGCATTTGCATCAAGAGCATTGATTTTGTGTGTGTGTGCGTCCTTGGGTTGGCTAAAGGCGGTGATGTAATCACGGAGTCAGTGTTGCTCTCGGTAGAACTTAAGACGGATCGCTCTGAGACACAAATCCAAAGCCGTCCCCAATGTGCACGTTGTACGAAGCCCTTATCAGGGCCTTTTTCTTTTGACTTGTTCTCCAACTGGCTGGGAGCATCCCAGAGAGTTCAAGGGTGGCAGCCCGGCTTACTGGCTGCAGATCTTTTCCATCTAAACATTTGAAAGAACCAGAGCGTTTCCTTCATTATTATTATCATATTTTAGAAGTAATGTGACATAGAGCTAAAGCTTCAACAGCCTTGGAGCGGGTGATGTCAACGTTGTTGTCTTGGGTTGCTCAGAAGCCAAAACCTTCTCCTCCTCCATCACAGAAGTCTCAGCATTAAAGGACCCATTCACACATCATCGACTACACACTTTTCAGGTGTCGTTGTCCGTGTTTATAACGACGGTAATCATGTAAAACTAAAATCTTATACCAATCATCTGAACTCCAGATGGTTATTATTTTTGTTCAATACATTAACATTTCATTATATACACCAAACCAATGTTTGTTTTTGCATTAAGATCTTCAATAAACTGGTGATATCCAATAAAAAAAACACAACAGGATGTTCATGATAAAAGTGAGAGGTGTTCCTGCCCTGAATGAATCCTTTGCATATGTATCCCTTCTGCATGCTAATGTGTGAATTAGCTGGGAGCTAACGTGCTTCACTGATTGGTAGAAATGTGACCAGTTTCCTTCAGAATCATTTCAATCAGTATTTGTGCAACTTTTAACTGCAAATAGTGCAATACATTTTCGTGGAGTTACCAAAATAAAAACCTACAGTTTAAAGAGCAGTGTACTGTATTTTATTTATATTTTATTTATATTTTAATAGCGGCACTGGCTCTGTGTATAGTAATATAGCTCGGTAGTCTTTGGGTCTGGGTTAGTGTGCTAACCCTCTACCTGAGATGATGTTAGCGTACGGACATTTAACATGTAGCTCAGAGCTGCTAGCACGACTGTAGACTGTTGGGTAACGCTGGAGAAACATCTGTGCACTGACTTGTGTGAGAAGTCCTCCCCCTCTCTCCTCTCCCCTCCTCTCCTCTCCTCTCCTCTCCTCCCCTTCTCTCCTCTCCTCTCCTCTCCCCTCCTCTCTTCTCCTCCCCTTCTCTCCTCTCCTCTCCTCTCCTCTCCTCCTCTCCTCCCCCTCTCTCCTCTCCTCTCCTCTCTCCTCTCCTCCTCTCCTCCCCCTCTCTCCTCTCCTCTCCTCTCCTCTCCTCCTCTCCTCCCCCTCTCTCCTCTCCTCTCCTCTCCTCTCCCCCCCTCCCCCAGTGGACTCACTGAGTGCACTACCTTAAATGACTTCAGTGGCCGTACCTTTAGCTCGGCTTGAACTGTAACACATGTGTTCCTTAAAGTCCCAGAAACTGTTGGAGCAGAGGGGAGCGGTACACATGTGGTGGCCATTATGTGCCTGTTACAGTCCATCTGTAAAAGATGTGCTTTCCAGTACAAAAAAAAAAAAAAAAATAACTAAAAAGCCAAAACGAAAACAATCCTCCCCGTCCCTCCTCTTTGTTTTTGAATGTGCGGGCGGAATTTGAAGACCTATTTCTTGGCTTCTACTTAAAACCCTCGGAGGCTTCATGCATCCTGGACTTTTGTGCAAATCTGATCGTCATTTACATCAGAATCAGCTGCAACTGTGGAGACACACACTGTAACTTATCGCTGGAAGATTTTCAGCAGACTGTACTATCTGCAGTCTGGCAGAGATTAATAATTGAATGTTAATGGTTTAGTAGGTTGGGGGTGTTAAACTGTCTGTGATGGGGAAGTCTCGGGTTCAGCTGGATACAACGCGGGGTGTCACTGTGCTATTGCTGTTTACTGCACTTCATTTGTTTCCAGAGAAAACTCTCAATAAGTCCCCCCCCCCCCCCAAAAAAAATCCATCATGATATGACACAAAATCAACTTCCCTCATTGGACACGAGAGACAGGCTCCATAACGTTTCCTTGAATTGCTGCGCTTTGCCAAAGGGCGTCCTTTCATAACTGAGATCGGTTACTAATGCTGGCAGAGAAATCTGTCCCCATATTGTTATTTCTTTCGCTTCCTCCCTCCCACACACACACACACACACACACACACACACACACACACACACACACACACACACACACACACACATAGGAAGAGACAATGGGCAGTCCAGCAGAGTTTCTCTCTCTGTCTGATTACAGACATTTTGTGAAATGTTGGATTGCATCCGTCTCTGTATTCCCTCAGTTGGCCCTCACAGCCGACTGACGTTTGTTTGGATTTCCTCTCCTCAGGCTTCCAGCCCTCGTAACCTCGTAACCAGTCCAGAGAGGCCGTGTATTTATGGAGAATTTGGTAGAGCTTCTAGAGTTCTGTTATTAATTATACCTCCTGTTTGCCCTCATTGACTGCCCGCTGACTCCTCACCCACTATACTGTTAACCGGCCCCGGGCCTATAGGGGCTTCTGGTGATAACCTAGCTGAGCACATCTCCAACCCACCATCTGCTACTCTGCGCCCACAGAGGGGGGCGGGGGGGGGATTGTGCTCGTTCAATCACACAATGCAGCCGTGTTCGTTGCAGACACCTGGCGGAGCTCTGCGCCCTGCTCACTTCACCTTTGTAGTGCGCGATGTTTTACACAACACCAGGGTAATAATGCAGTGGCGCTTGTTGCCCTTTGCCTCCCTCCACATCCCACCCATCACTCACCCTCACCCTTCACGCCACAGTCTGACTGTCAGGTTCACACTGCACCCGGGGCTGATTTATATGCAGCACAGGGGAGGGGTTCAGATCCGGATAAATCCACAGACTTTACTGACTTAGTGTAGGTGCGTCTCTCCAGCTCCACTGAAAGGTAAAGCAGTTCTCATGATTTAAGGCGCTCTTTGAGCTGTCACCCCTTGACCTAAGGGTAAGAGGCAGAGAGTCGTCCGTGGATTTAATGCAAAACCTTGTGTTTCGCTGTGAACTTTCATTCTCACACTAAAGCAGGGCCGACCGATTAAGCCAGCCGAGGATATCTGAATGCCAGAACAGTAGGCGCAAAATGAACACCGCTTTCTTGTTTGCTTGACAGTTGGTGGGTTTGTTGAGTGCTTCCAATTAGACCTGAACCTCCACAGATAACATTTTAACAGGTGGAGAGCCACGTGTTTCCATGTGAACCAGGCTGCTTTTCATGCTTACAAACAGGAATGTGTTATATCATCAGCAAACCAGAACAATTCCATCACGCAGGGAAAGGATTCTGGTACCGTGGTGGGCCAGTGGTTCCCAAGTACCCCCACCCCCGCACCAGAAGAACTCAAGTCCCCCGTCATCAACACCACATGGTATGTTCCAAATCTGTTCATTTCAGTTGATTTTAAAGTGGATGTCAATGAAAAAGGATACTGATTTAATTGTTTTCAAATTGCAACAATTTATCAATTACTTTTATTTCAACAGTTCATCCATTACTTTTAGATAATTACTTCAATAGTTTGAGCTAATTATATAACTTTATGTATAACGTATAGCTAATTATTTCAATTGTTTATCCATTACTCTTTACTTATTAGTATTATTTTATATTATTGTTATGGTTATTATTGTTGTAATTGTTATATTGTTTATTTCCTATTTTGCTAACAAGTTATTATAAATAACTATTTATATGCATTCATATTTTAAATTTATTTATTTATTTTGCACAATTCAAACAATAAAATAAAAAATAAACAAACATAACAGATAAATGAAAATAACAGTGCAGGAAGAGGCAAAAGCCAACTTGGCTTATTTGAAGCCTCCACCTATATAATATTTAAAATTTAAAACAATTACAAAACATAAAATTAAAAATGCATAAGATAGACAACAAAAGAAAAAAAGGAAAAGAAAATAATGTAATTGTGTCAAGTGTGTGTGTGCATGTGAAAGTAAGCATGGCTTGTGTTTGTTCAAGGATGTTGGATTATACATCTGTGGTAATTCCTAAGCAATGGTAATGCTACAAGTCCCCATGAGTGAAACAACTATAAATGTAGATATAACAGCTATAATAATATATCAATTATGCACGATGGCTTGTTAAGGTGTGTGGTTGTACTAAAAACACCAGTTTGGATGGTTACCTCCTGAACAGACTGATATACCTTTTAGATAAAATCATAATTTCTATTTTTGTTTTCAAATGAGCGTTCTCAGTTTTTCCACGTAGCCTGCGGCCGCTCCAGAGCTGCCCCTGGTTGGGAGGCAGCTCAATGAATATTCTGCTCAATGATACCTGAACTGATACTTAAGATTTGGGATCCACCTTCTTTTGATTTTGAAAATGATTTAATTTCCTCTTCTTCAGGGCTTGTCGTATAATTGATATTTAGTCTCCTTTTTCACTGAAGCCCACAAACATGTCGCAATCTCTCTCTTAATCCAGGAGTGTTTCATAACTGTGTGTTTGAGGTGTCTGAATTGAAATAGTGCTGGAAACTCCAGACATCCCAGGGTTCAACTGTCAACACCAGGTGACGATGAAAAAAGACGCCTCACGATCATCATCGGCTCCAATTTGTGTACTTGAGTGTCTGTCTCAACATATCGCCCACGTGACGATCACACTTAAACAAGAGATAACATCAGTCCTCAAGATTATCTCGAATGCCAGCTTCCAAGCCACGGTCTCCTCTCTTTTAACTACGGATAAAACCGTTTCTGTCTTTGTAGTTTAAACCTCTGCAGCCGCTGTGTTTGTTTCATTTAGATGGGTTTAAAAGTATAATATATACAAAGACCATGCAGGGTGGATTAGCATATCTTGCTCGGACGCACTCCTTTCACCACACAGCATTCCACAACGGAGCCTTGCGAGACAGATTAAGAATTAACAAGTGTAACTTACTGTCTTACTCGATCCATCTGCTGTTTCCAGTTAGGCTCAATAATGTGAACTTTTACTTAAGTAAATGTTTAAATCAATGAATGATTGAGCAGCTTTGATGAGTGCGTACTCATTGAAATACCAGAGACACATCTGTGTGTTTTTGCAGTATGAAAATCAGAGGGTGAAGGGTAGAGAGAAACGGGCTATACCCACGAGGCCTCAGTAACTTACATTGCTACAAAAAAAGAAGAAGAAAAGAATAGTTATTTTTTTTAATCCCAGGACTGAGAATTATTTGATCACACATAATAAGTCCAGCCACAAATGCTATTAAAACTTAAAACCCGGATCCCTTGGACCCAGAACAAAGGCAGTGGAAACATCAGTGATAAATTATTCACATTCAACTTGTCGCCCCTCCCTCCCCCATCACTGTGTTGCCCAGGCTCTCCAAACTAATCCAACTCCGCCTCTTTGAGTTGAATTACTGGAGAAGAGACTTCAGATGCCTGGACTTGTGCTCCTCTGCTCTCTGTACCTTCTTCTGAATGGTTTGGTTGAACTGATGTTAACAGCCTTACGCAGTGTGTTGCATCTTCTGGTGACGAGCTCTGTGTGTTTACATGTGTTGCTTGCAAGTTTCCAGTTTGCCTGAGTTATATTTAGTTATTAAGAGCTGTGTTTCCATTCACACATTTTATTCGTATTGCATCAGCTTTATAGCTGTAAAAGCTATAAAAAAAAAAAAAGCAAAATTCGGTGAAAAACAATTGCCAAAAATATATATATATATGTTTTTACGCTCGCTTAAGGTGGTATTTGCCTTTTGTTGAAAACAATAGTTAATTTGCTCATTTGGATTATGGTAAATCCTTTGCCGAATAAATTCTGACATAGCGACCAATGAACTGAGTAAACTCACATGACTGATGGCTTTTTCCGTCTTCTCAGATAATCCCATAACGTCTCTGAGCTGCAAGAAACATGGCCAATAGTAGCTGACATGAAAGAAGAATTCAAACAAATTGAAGCAAATTCCTGAAGACCTCGCTCCATTTTTCTATCGTAGATGGGAGATGGCCAAGTCGACTTGTTTTGTTTCCGGTTCTTCTGTGTTTACTGGCGGATTGCAGCCATGCGTAACCTTTAGCGTCAACTTCTGACCAAGCTAAGCTGTAGCCGAGTGTGTTGGCTCCAAACCAGTAGATTTTTTGGCACATTTCAAAAGTTCTCATAAAATTTGCTTGACAATTCAACGGAAACACGGCTAGTGGCTTTATCCATGTCAACAGTTTGGCTTGAAGGATAGCAGTGTTGGCCGGTCGGTTCACTGAAATATCTCAACAAATAAAAGATGGATTGGCGGGACATTTTGTACAGATATTCATAGTTCCCAGATGATGTTTAATGCCTTTCGTGATTTCCTGACCTTTCCTCTAAATTGCCGCCATGAGTTTGAAATTTGTGGTTTTAAGGGAAATGTCTCAACAGCTCTTGGATCGATTGCCATGAAATTTGATTCACAATAGCATGTACCCCACAGGATGAAATGTAACAACAGTTTTTCATTAACATCATCGGGTCAAATTTTTTATTAAGGTTGACCAGATTTTCAAACCCTTAAATAGGGACCCTTAAGTGTACCGCACCTTCAGGCATACGCACATGTATATGCTTATGTATTTTCATCATTATTTCAGCACTTAACACACCTACGGAGTGCAACTTTCAACCATCTTTTGTCCCCCAAAATCCCCATAAACCTGTGTAATAACGCAAGTAAACACAAATATGGATTGCATAGTTGTGATATAATATTGATTGTCAGACACCTTTTAAAACTATACACGTCTGTCAGTGTGCAGAGGCGCAGGCTGATCGTTAGATGGCCAACTGTGACACATTCTCTGTCAGCTATTGTATATTGTTATCTAGCCGCCTTATGACCAAATGCATGCATACTAATGAGACTCCCATCAGCCTCAGCTGTACAATGCTAATGATTAAATCTTAGTGTGTTAACATTCTAAACTAAGACGGTGAACACGGCAAACATTATGCCTGCTAAACGTTAGCATGTTAGCATTGTCATTCGGTTAGCATTTAGCGCCAACTAAGTACAGCTTCATAAAGCTACTAGCATGACAATAGACAAGAAAGGGGGCCAGAGAGGGGCCGACATGCAGCAAAGGGCCGTGGGGTCGTATATGATAATTGTATTCCTTCTGCACACATATGTAGTACAGTACATTGATGATTCAGTTTCAATAAACAATATTAAGCCATTCCATTAACCTGCTCGAGCCGTCATCCTGCATCCTCTCTCAGGCTCCAATTTATTAAAAACGCTCCCGAGAGAAGGATTCAGACTAACAGTGTTTTTCTTCAGGATCAACCAGCTGTGATTAAGAGGTGTGTGTGTGTGTGTGTGTGTGTGTGTGTGTGTGTGTGTGTGTGTGTGTGTGTGTGTGTGTGTGTGTGTGTGTGTGTGTGTGTTACCACCAACTGAATGTCACAGGTTGTGTGACCTTTTATGACTGAGTCCATTCACTTCGCAGTGAACGTCCCTGATTAAGTGAAAAAGTGTCGACACAATGCGACCGCCACACCTCAGAAAAATAGCTCCTAATTCAAATGTTACACTTTCCCTTCTTTGTTGAGTGGGTTCTTGCTAGAGATGAAGAAAAAAAAGAAGAAAAAAAAGGTTGAGAGCAATGGAATAGCAGCCACAACCAAGAAATGGACCCAATCAATGACAGACACAGCATGCTTGTTCTTACAATGTTAGGTACCTCTGTTTGGATATATAATAATTGTGTCTTTTGAAGCAAACAAAAAAATCAAGCAAAGACGCTATAATATATGAATTAAAATGAATAGTGTCTTTATTTTCTTTTACGGTGTGCGGCTATCTCCTTTCTTTCCCTGTTCCCCTGTGTTTTATAGTGTAATCAACATTATTGATTGTCTCCAAGGCCGTGTGTAGTGGCTGTGAATGCACCACAGCTCACTGAACGTCCCCGTTTGTCCTCTTGGATTTCTGATAAACGAATGATTGTTCACTCCGAAACTGAAAACATCATATTGTGGTTTCTCCAAGTGACACTGTCAGTTGTAAAGGACTTGTTCTGCAGTGCATGAATGTTTTATTATCAATATGTATGCATTCCTTATTTAATAAATGCATGACATGAATTCACGTATGACACATTGTGAACACCTTAATTAATATCTTAATTATTGATCCTTAAGACATCTTTTGTTAACTTTTTTATTCAAATAAAAAAACACACGTCTTAGTGTGGCTGTTGAAATTCAGGACTGAGTCCAGGACCACCAAGATTTCTGGCTCGGCCCGTGGTTTTCGACATTGTCGATTGAAGCAGTGACTTTTAATCGTTCCTCCTTGGCTCCAAAAACATCTACCTCAGTTTTGTCTTTGTTTAATTTAAGAATATTCTGGCACATCCAATTGTTGATTTGCTCAATGCACTCAGTGCTTGTATTGGATCATAGGCCCCGGGTTACATGGTTATGTAAATGTATA
This sequence comes from Ophiodon elongatus, assembly GCA_016806645.1. Taxonomy (NCBI): domain Eukaryota; kingdom Metazoa; phylum Chordata; class Actinopteri; order Perciformes; family Hexagrammidae; genus Ophiodon; species Ophiodon elongatus. The sequence continues at coordinate 1,654,818 of JACSYO010000215.1, read as the reverse complement.
GGTCATCTGCATAATTGCGGTAACTTATTTAGTTGTTTTCCATTATCTGAGCCAGAGGAATCATATAGATGTTAAATAGAAGAGGTCCCAGAAGAAAGCCCAGGGGAACTCCAGATGCCATATTTGTTAAATTACCTATAGACACAAAGTAGTCTGTGTCTTTTAAGAGTTAGATGAGAAGATTGATGTCACTCTCCTGGCTGTGCGCTGCGAGCTATATAGCTAGCTGCCAGCTTAGTTTAGCATAAAGACTGGAGGCAGGGGGAGACGGATAGCCTGGTTCATCCAGAGAGCGTTCACAGTCACATGACTCCTCTGAAGTATACATGGAGTCATCAGCCTCCTCTTTTCACCTTCAAGCCAACAGATTCACTGGGCTTGAGGTTGACTTCACCACACGACCAAACAGCACATTCCCAACATACTTAGAAATATTCCTTCTGCATGTTGTTTTTGATGGAAGGTCATTTTGTCAAATATTTTAGCATTAAAGTTTCTGTGTGTACTGCTGCCAAGGAGGCTGTTACTAACGTGAAAGTGTTCAAACGGTATCAGATGTCTCAGGATATGAACAGATTCCTGGAAGCAGCAGAATGCTCTGATGTGGAAGTGTTGGCGTTCCAGCGAGGAAAGTGTGATTGTTTTTGCCCAACATCAATGACCTGAATATAGGTCATGTGAAATATTTAGACCACTTGTCAGCGAAGTAGCAAACTGACACCCTCACAGTTGCGAAGCTACCGTCTTAAACAGTAAATCCCGCTTGTCTCCTTCATCATCAATCCAGGAGAAATCCATCTGAGAGTGTGAGGCAAAGTTTACCCCCCCCCCCCATCTTCTTCTCACATGAACACAGCCGTTCCACCGAGCAGCCCTGTGGCGCTCGCTCTCTCACCGAGGGCTGTGCTGCTCACGTCACTGCTCGTCGCCGAGGCAGATAAATGACCTGATTTGAATATGCTCTTGTCCAGTGTGGGACCGGGCTTTCACACTGTGGCTCCCGGCACACGAGGGACTAGTGTTTGAGGCACATCTGCACACAGTTCAGCTCAAGGGGCCACACACACACACACACACGCACACACACATACATACACACGAGAGACTGGTGGATGTTGATGGAAACTCTCCTGCTATTTCAAATATGATGCCGTTCCTGTGGCCTGCAGCAGCGGTCAGTGTGTCTGGTGTAGATTTCAGAATTCGTACAGGATTTTAGAGGAACTTGAATCAAGCTTTCAGCATCAGTAACTGAAAGACAATGCACTGGAGTCACCGCTGTGTGTATTAGAACCACAGTGTGAAGTGTTGTTTACACCATGAGTCATGGAAAGAGTGAGTCAAGCTACGGATGTTAGTACCAAACAGCAACTTACGGTATTAACTTCAAAGCCTTGGTGAATCTACTTCATTGATTCATAATCATTTGTGAATGGTTAGTTTTTTGTTTGTCAAACAATAAATTACTGGTTTATGTATGCTTTTTTTTAAATCCCTGATCCATGGCAGGAAGAACGTGATGCACCATTTTCATTTTCTTACCTTGTCTCCTGCTAAAGGTCAGCGTTAATGCCTCTCTTGGGCTCTTTCTGCAACAGTCTCCTAGCAACCTAGTCGTTCTTTGACTTCCCTTATTCAAGGTAATTACAGTGAAGATATTTTCGCCAGCTGACGGGTGTCCAACTGTTCTTTGAATTGTAACCTCTCACGTTTAAGCACAGCTATGTAAATCTGAAAGGAAGTGCTTAATAAACTTTGCCTGGATCCAGAACTTGGGATCGGGATATGACGGTAGCTTCTCTGTTGAAAATGCAATCGATAGCCGTGGGGGGGGGGCAACAATTAGCCAATCAGCGCCACAACAAAGCGTGGAAGTATCATGAACGTTTGTTTGCCGCAGAGCTTATTTCAATTACAATGGAAAAAATCCCATTGGCTTTTAGTCGAGGGAACCAGTGCGAGTGTTAACTTCCGAGTTGGCCCAACAAAAATAATAAAACGTTAGCATGCGGTCACTGCGCACAGCTATTGTAAGTAGCTCTGATGTGTAAGCTAATGCTCCTGCAACCGCAGTATCATGCAAACATGCTAACTAAACAAGATAAAACATTTCAATTTCGAAACTACATTTTGATTTAAAACAAACTAAAAGATGCTAGAGGCTAGAAGTTTTACCCCCCGATTTCACGTCTTCTCATCTACCTCCTTGTAAGACAAGAAACTAGCATCACTTCCAGCTATTCCTTAAAGGCGGCAGTATGTTTTTATTGACAATGGCTCAGATAACCACGCATAGCAAATTCTTGCTGACACGTTGGCCATATTGGTTTGGTGATAACACGTCAGTGTCGTGTATGAAGCTTGTTGCGCTGCCCCCATGTGGCCAAAAGATAATAATAATGCATGATGAAAGACTACGTCGTATGTTGACTAACCTGCTGGCTGATTTGTTGACGCCGATAACTCAAAGTGAAAGCATCACCACTTTTGACTGTGAAAAGTGCTTTCATAAACCAGAATACATTTTCAGGCTTAGCTAGCATATGAGAATAGATTTACACATTTGGCATCCGATACTTCTTGCCCTGTAATCAGATTACATATGTTCAATAAACATCTAAAATATTGAAAATTATAAAGGTGGAATTCTCTTTTTTTAGGGGCCAGGAAACAATAGAGTATACATTGGGACAGATGGTGATCAAATCCATGAGGACTTTGAATTATGGTGATTTTCTGATCGAGGTTTCTGTTAAAATGTGGCTAAATATGACTAATGCATTTTTTAGACATGTAGCCTACATGTAGTTATTTGATGGCATATTGATGGCTGTATTCCACACTCAGCAGGCTCTATTGAATTAGAGATCTAACAAGAGGCCCTGCCTTCCCCCAACTCTTCTTCAATTTTTAACAAGCCCTTTTGAGGATAACCATGCTCTCCGTGTTTATAGCATTAGCCTGCTCATCCCTCACTGGCCACGCGTGTTTCACATGCCCTCCTTCCCACCGGTAAATGATTCTGAGCTACATGATCAAAGTCGTTCTGAAGATCTAGTCTGCGGTTCAGGTTTGCATGGTAGACGGCACACTCTCGTGCTCCTGGCACGATCTCCCATTCTCACAACATCCACGCACACTGCCGGCGGAAACCTAATTTGCGGATTAACCCCTCGGATTTACAGCTCGGAAAATGCGGCCCCCTTTCCGAAGGGAGAGAGTGCGAGCGTAGCCGGATTTTTGCATTTGAAGAAATCATTAACAATTAAGAGCAGGGGTAAGGGATGACTCCGAAAATGGTTGTAGAGCGGCACGGAAGCAGCAACGCCAACTGAAATAGTAATGTGTTTTCCTGTGTAGCTGTCAGCTCTCTCATCTCATATCCTCTGAGTGGCAAAGACTTGATGCGGGATCCCAACAATGAGGATAATGTTCCGTCGCTGCTCACAGAAACAGTTAATGGGAAAAATCCGTCCTGACAATGTATTTCACAAATGTTATTCCCGTGTTATTCCACATTTGCGTCCAACTTTCTGGAAAGCGTTCTCATGTATCCTTAGAACAAGTCGAACTCGCTGTACATTGAGTGGCTCTGCCGTGTGAGCGGAGGGTACTCGCTTCTGTCTTGACTCAACTGGCACTGTATGAGCTAATGTACAGTATCGTCGAAACAAAGGATGAGCAGAGTGCACGCCGACTGACATCTCTCTTAAATCATTTGAAATATACAGTAGCAGCTCGAAACCGTCAGGTTAAAAGGTTATGGGGGGGGGAGGTCATAAATCAGACATCCGCTTTATATTTAGTCTTCTCTCCGAGGCAGTGCTCGGTGGTGCTCACCTCGCTCTCCCAATCCGCTCATGTTTTATACATGTCACCCTTCACACTGTGTCTTCATCTCGGCGTATGTTCCCCAGGCTTACATTGAGAAAACTGGAGAGATCTGTGTTTTGTTTCTGTCAAATGTTTTTTTTTTCTTCTCCGGGGCAGAGTTTGGGCAGCCTGATGATTTAGGATATGAGGCAGAGAGACGTTGGGGTCCTAGAGCGCAGTTAGTAATGTGGCCACGGGCCTGAGGTGATGCTGTGTGGAGTCTCCATGCAGAAGTAGACATCTTAACCCTTTAATGCTCACCTCAGCGCTTTTCAGGTGGGTTCCTTCTAGGAAGCCAGAGAAATCGCTCTTGACTTGTGGCCGGTTTTGTGGTGAAGTTTTTAAATTATTATTATTTGGTTCTTCAAAGGACTTACCGGACAAATTATATAAATGAATGTGGAACAATTTCTTAAGGTGACTAATAGTCTGGAGCCACTAGAGGCCATATTGTACTGAGGAAAAGCGGTTCTTTGAGCGAAATGTCAACACGACTAACGGTCGGCAAATGCTCGGACCCAACTAGTCTGTAAGACGTGTCATGTGACCATGTGTTTGTAGTTCTTCCGAGCGGCCGCACTCAAGGGTGGAGTGGAAGGCCTGCCGTCACGGAGCGCTGGGACACGTGATATCGTTTAGATATGGGAATGAAGACGCACATTTTCAGACCGTCTCTCCCGGAAGACGTTCATAGTGTTGCACTCGGTTGTGCACGTGAAAAGTGCCACAAATAGTTGTGTAACAAATGGAAAACCAGTCGTGGTGTGAAGTGGATGTAAATGTCAGATCGTCGGTTTCTGAAGGTTTCAGCAATGTTGAGGGGGTTTCCTGACACTATTCGACCATCTGACAAGCAGTGATTACAAAGTGTTTGTGTCAGCTGACGCAGACCGCCATTACCAACCCTAGAGCGACTCGGCAAGCATAACTTTAAAGAAAAAACACGAGTGCTACCAATCAATTTCAATGCCCACTGTTAGTAAGTTAGTCAAACTGAATATTGCCATGGAAAACATTATAGTGAGGGCGGGAGGGATGACAATGGCTTTCTGTCACTTTTTGTTGTTAGTGTCTAAAATAGTAAAGAAATCGGAGGATTTATATTAATGTTTTTAAACTTTTTTTCTGGATTGTGTCATTAAAAGGTTAAAACACAAGTGTATGTCAGTGAACGCTACTGCAATCTCACTTCCAGTAGAGAATGAACAATATTTCCAGCTTACATTATGGAAATGAGAGATTTGGAGACGGAGACATTCAGAGTGTAATTTAGGTTTTTTAAAGTCGTGATTTGCATCTACAGCACTGCTCACAGTGGAATGCTTTCATACCGAAGACAACCTCAAAATTACATATTACCATTTGGCTGTTGTTTTTGGCCGAGTGTGCATGCGCCTCAACAAAAACCATCAGCCCCCAGGCCGGGATCCCAGAGGAGATAAGGGATGAAGAATAGATGGCATTCTGAGCTCTCAAGCCTCTCGCACGTGTTTTATATTTTTACCCCCAGACTTCTTGGGAGCCATCTGTTCAAACATTTAAAGAATACCTTGCGCTCGCCAGCCAGAGAGAGTAGAGCAACTTGACCAGAAAACATTACGAATCTGCTGTCGAGTAAATGTAGCTCCCGAGGTAGAGGGGCAGAGAGATTTGTTTGAGACGAAACCAGTCGACTGCTCCTAGGAATTCATCTGATGCCGAAGAACACAGAGGCCGCGAGGATATTTCTCCAGAGCGAGTCTGCAAACATGTTTTATGTGTGCATCTGACCAGCTCGGTTAACTTTTGGCCAATGGAAGAATTGATCAACTTCCTGCTGTTTTCACTGCGAAAGCCTCTGCTGCACATATTTGTGGGGCGCTCAGGGAACAGCTTGTTCTTGGCGTTGTGTCTCAGGACCAGACAGAACATTCCAGTCCAGTGGACTGAACTGATCACACTGAATATAACCAAATCTTTCAGTTCGAATATGTAATATCACCCACTCTGAATCACAGAGCACTTAATCACTGTTAAATGCATTCTGAGATGTAAGGTACAGTGGAATAATAGCTCATAGTCATTTTATCTGTGTTATTGAGCGAACACCGTTGAAGCTCATTAACTGAAGAATGTTATCAGGTTGAAGACTTTCTCTCTCTGTTCATAATTGGATTTCTTAAGCAGATGGCAGTGTTTTTTTTTTACAAAAAGCCAAATTGTGACACTGAGTGCCTCCCTCAAGACTTCTCCGCCATTTTCTGAGAAAGCCTCAGAATAGATCCCAACGAGCCATTACTGCTCTTCACTTTCCCCTGTTTATTTCTATTTACAGCAGTTAATACAATTATTCCCAGTCGTGACCTATTTAAGCGGTGCATGCTACGAGCCATTAGCATTCAGCGAGTCTACAAAGTTACCACATTGATGGATTTGTGAAAGGAAGGTTGTGTTTTTTAGTGCATGCGTAGGTGGAGGTTCAGAGGCCTCGTGTTTGTCTTCATTTAACTGATTTTCTGTTGCCATAGGAGCAGGCGTCTTTTTTTTTTTCCTCCCATGAAAGTGCAACACTTCAGAGCGTGCTGTCTGGATTCAGATCTACAAGAGGGTGTCAGGGGAGTTGTCCAGGATTTTACACTTATCACTGCTTCCATTAGATGACTTGCAGCTCACTTTGGAGAAAATGTTAAGTTCAGAATGCCTTTATTATTGCAGAACCATTCATGAATACATAGTAATGTGGATTTAGCTTTAAAAACAGCATATATGTACCACAGCGTGTGGAGGAGAAGAGACATTTTCTGTGGGTATTATCAAGTGCAAATGTAGGATTTGTTAGCCTCTGTTTTGTCATCCCCGTGCCTTGATTTGCTTTGGAAAATTTTGTAAGCTCCCTTTTGTTGCCGCTGATTTATCACCCTACCTGGGAAGGGTTCAAAGACTTCTCAGTAAATCAACCAGAAAACAGAAAAGTCAGCATACTATCCTGAATACATGCCATTCACTGCTCTCCGCTGCTTAGGACCTTTCCTCAGACACAAACAAGTCAACCAAATGGCTCACACGTATCCCTGCAGGTCCCTGTAGGTCAGTGGTTCCCAAACCAATATCCCTATCAGATGAGCTCATGAACCCCCTCATCGACATGTGCATGGTCCAAATGTCTTCATTTCAGTTAATTTAAAGTAAATGATAAGTAACACCGCAAAACGTTACATTATTTTGTGCAACTTAAGATTCAGTGTTTAGCTGGGTTTAGTCAAGTCACCGGATTTATTAGAACCCCATTGGAGTGGTATCTTTAAACCATTTATCTAGCATTTCTAGCTAATTATTACTACTTATAGCTAACTATTTCAATTACTTATTTATTACTTTAGCTAACTATTTCAACTACTTATCTATAAAGCTAACAATTTCAACTCTGTATCTATTACTTTTAGCTAACCATTTCAACTTATTTATTACTTTAGCTAAGTATTTGAACTTATTTATTACTTTAGCTAAGTATTTCAACTAAGTATCAATTGCTTTTAGCTAACTATTTCAACTACTTATCTATAAATTAAAACTAACTATTTCAACTGTGTATCTTTTACTATTACTATTATCTGTTGACTATTTCAACTATTACTTTCAGCTAATCATTTTAACTACAGATGTAATACTTTCAGTTAAATTCAACTGTTTAAGCATTACTTTTGCCTTAATTTCAATAATTGTTTATCTATTACTTTTAGCTAACAATTTCACCTGTTATCCCTTAATTTTATGAAAAAACTATGAAAAGCATTTAACTTTTAGCTAACTATTTTGACTTCTCCGCTAGCTCACAAACTAGTTTTCATGCACTCTCAGTGGCAACACGTCATGTTACAATTGACTCAGGTTGGTAGAGGTGTGTACTGTGCAGTAGTTTATTTTAGCTTATTGATTATTGTGACAATAAATGTGCGAAAGTACAGCATACAAGTAGTTTAGCTACTCTAGAATCTTTCCTTCCTATAGTAACTACAGAGGTATAAGTACCCTCGTAGAGCCCTGAGTTCACCGGACTGGGGCTCAGTAATATGCTGATAAACCAGACCGTAAAAATGTATTTGCCCAATGGTAGCTGCTTTTCAATCAGGGGTACTTTCCAAGGCAGCCATGTCCATGTTCTAAAATATCATTGACAGTGGAGAGATCACAGTGATGCGTGCTTCGTGGCAAACAGAAACCTGAGATGGGCCTTACCGAGCATCTAAATAACAGAAAAGCATGCTGCGGGTGATGTCACCGTAACCTCAAGATTATACTGAAAAGAGGATGACTGGATGTTTCTATTAAAAGGTCTTGTGTGATCTGATCTATCCCTTTCAACAATGCCAGTGAGTCCTATTAAAAAGTGGGTCAATGGAGCTATTTTTAGTAGCCATTGCGCACCCCTTTCTACAAACAAGCAAAGGCACAAATTCCGGATGAAACGTCCCCCAGCTACACTGAACAAATATTCGGGGGAAAATGAAGGCATTCGACTTGCCGGTAAATGGGGTGAACTATTTATCTGGTTTCAAAGTTCACCTCCCTGTGGAGATGAGAAGCTGCGTGAGGGCATGAAATGACTGAGGCTGAGGGAGGGGAGGGGGAGGTGGGGGGGGGGGGGGGTTCGCCTCCTGGATTGGCTTTGATAAACTGGGGACTTGTAAGATTTGTAGGGCTCTCTGTTCTAAAGTGGGCTCCTGTTTCATCATCTCCACGTCCCGGGAACCTCGCGTGGCTACCTTGTTGTAATTCCTCCTCATTTTCTGGGTTTTTCTCTGTCATTTTGCCTTTCATTCCCAGAGAAAGTACTTGAAAAGGAAGTGTTTGCTGCCTTCTCCTCCGTCAGAAGTGACACTGTGGGCGATGATGTGACGGAGGCGTAGCAGAGACAACATCCTCACATTGCACCTTATACCGGATTAATGTTCCACAATTGCACACAAAAGTTTGTCAACTAAACAGAGCCTAAAGTGGCACATGTTGGGACTAGAACCCGAGCTGTGCAGAAAAACACATTTAATCAGCAAGAAATTAAGTGAGTGAACAATAAAAAAACTGAGGCAGGCCTGTTTGAGGATTATATACTGTTAATGATGGCGGGGGATGCAGCGAATTGCTGCACGTCTTTGCAATCAAGCTAAATAAATCACATGAGGCCGTGCACTGCCCCAACAAACGGGGCTAGAGAATGTCAGTGGAGCAGAATGCGATTTTGCGGCAGAGCAGAAAATGCACTGTATTCCTACAGGCATTGCATGACAAATCTGTGAACTTCTACTAAGCAGAGGTGGAGCATTGTCTGTAGGAATTCCTGAATGGCTGTTTCACCTCAGGCCCACCGGAGGCAAAGGAAACATAAGCAAATCATGGCTCATTTTGGCCTTCAACTCAAGTTTTTACTTTGACATTAAAATCAGGTGAAAAATGTTGATGACGCTCAAAGGAAGAGTTGACACTTTGCATAGCAGGCTTTTGCAGGAGTGACTCTGTACGTTTCCCAGAGGACTTTGCTAACATGCTGGTGACACCTCAGCACCTGGGGGTGGGGAACCGTGTAAAGCCATTAGTTACCTAAAGGGAAATCCCGGTTGTTGTAGCACCAGAGCGGCGGTGCATTTATGAGCAAACCCCTCAGCAGTCTAATACCTTCATCCTTCTGGGTCATAGTTACAGATGTTGTATGTTTCCAGGAAAATATACTCACCTCAAGGGAAATGCCCATTACGTTGCTTTCAGTAATCCCTCATAATTCAGTGTGTAGAAGTTTCACAATTCTGTTGTAAAATAATGATGCTTGTTTTGGAGAAATGAAAGTCGAAACACAAATCTTCAGACAGAGTTTATCGAGGTTACGTAATACCAAATGAGCATGGCAGGACACTGATGAAGCCCAAAATAGACTGCCTTGCTCAAAGGCAGCAGTTAAGAATAAATGTGTTACTTGCCACCCTTAATTCATCAGCTCTGATTTGGCTTTCATCCTCCTCCTGTTAGCACCACATATCAAAGCAATCATTTTCTGGCTACTTTTCAGTGGCAGTCGCTCACTCCAAGCTCAAGGCCAACGTGTTTCTCGGATGAGTCAGAAAACATCACAATTTGCAACAAATTACACGATATCTGATCGGTCTGATCTCCTGCTGCGTGGACGGGCCAAGTGGAAGCAGCCGTCAGTGTGTCCACGGTGACATGGGTTTTATCAAAGAGAAAGGGCTTGGATTGGTAATGACATCTGCCAGGAGGGCTTGTCTGCTTTACAGTCAGAGGTGGTGTGAGAAAGATGAGACAGAATCAGGATGGCATGAGAGGGGAGAAAAACAGTGAATGCATATTGACTTAGAAGTGCACAGTAAGCGAGAATGATAGGATCATTATTAATCATATCATATTCCCCGTCAGGTTGTTGGCTAATAACCAAAGGCTGGCTGGAGAGTTAATACATGTTAAACATGTTGTAATCACACATGTAGAACATGAATTGGCTCCCTCTGGTCCCGCTCTCCATGCTCTGCTGCTGCTGTCGTCGCGTCATCGCTGGAACAACACTGCCACTTAGTGGCTGGGTCATATCTCCCTCTGGACAAAACATTGCAAGGTTTTCTTCAGCACACTCATACAGCTCTTAGCCCTGTGTGATATTTGCACCATAACGGAACTCATGAGGATCATTTGAGGTTTCGCCCCGTGGGGTAAAAAACACATTGCATGCCTAAATGTGGGGCACGGGGAAGGAATTTACAGCGAAAGTCTTGTTTGAACTGCTTGTACCCCCCCCTCCCCGTTCTGCTGGTATGATTTAATACCATGCTATCTATTATTACCCAAGTGGTGTTTACACAATTTTGTACCAAATATATCTGGTAAAACCAACTTTCCAACTTTGCATACTTAACTGTTGCTAGGTTTCAGCCTCTGGAACTATGTAAACACTCTAAAATACTCTTATGTATCTCATTGTCTGTGCTCTGATTCAAACTCTTGAACAATACTGCACTGTATGTCAATCTAAACTGTGAGATTCCACTGTCTCTTTGTGTTGTGATCATCATGCACTGTTTTGTTGTTAATACTGCCACACACCAGTGCCAGCCATGGCTGCATTAACCTGCTAGAGGCTCCATCTGATGGCTTTGCACCATGTTTAAATGCTGGATTACTACATAGTGACAGTCGCTATGAGGCCCATCTTTAAGACCTTTACATGTCAGTTGATATGGTGACTTTTGGGTAATTGTTCTAGAACAAATGTTCAATTAATCAACTGATTCAATATGAACAAAAGGTTGTCAAGGACCCTTAAGATCTGGGGTCTTGGGGCAGTTGTCCACTTACCAGTTGACAATCCAGCTTTGCTGCGACCTAAGTCCTGTTTTAGGGAGAATTAACTGATTCTGACTGGAAAGCGTAAACCATTTTAAAGGAATAGTTCAACATTTTAGGAAACAATCATATTTGTTGAATATTAGCTGAATCAATTGTAGTTGAGTAACTGTTGGATTTTATTTAGATGTTAACAACTGTGACTGCGACTGTGCAACCAGTCTGGTTTGTTGACACTTCCATATCTCTTTTAATCAAGTGGAAATTATGGTAGCTCTCACAATATCTCAGACTTTGTTATGGTCCTAATTATATTATTTGAACAAGTCGTAATACTGCTCTCAGTCTACGTATTAAACATTTGCGCATAATTATTATGATTTTTATGATGGGTGGATTTTTAGATAAAGCCGAGCTAACGCTGTTTCCCCTGCTTCTACTCTTTTTTCTAAGCTAAGCTAACTGCCTCGCCTTAGGTTTTATAGGAAAGTCACTTGCTGTTACTATGTTTTAGCGACTAGTAGCTGGTCACAGTGACTTCCTGGAGTCTTGTCATCACTATTGAGTTGCTGCAACATAATCTGGTAGAGCTAGTGTATATTTGAACACTGGACAAAGCCAGTATCCGTATGTTCCTACGTTCAGTCTTGTGCTTAAGCTAACGTCTCCTTGTTCTAGCTTCGTAATTAACAGAGAGTAGTAGCTCCTCAATCGGTGAGTAAGCAAATAAGCGCAATTCCCAAAAGGTTTAACTATTTTTTTAAACAAAACAAACTTTTAAAAAGTTGTATTTTTGTCACTGCCTTTAAAACATATGTGTACTTTGACTTTGCACACAGCTGTAGTTCTACATTCCATCTCTTAACCCCAAATGTGAACCAAGCCATTCATGCAAGACTTTGTCTGCGACCTGGACGTAGAGGGTCAGGGCCTTGACCCTTTTATTTTCAGAAATGACATCCACATGTCACACTGATTTACATGTGTACTATCACTTTCAGGCTCACCAGGCACCAAGCAGACTTCCCTGAAACTCTCCATCACTGAACTAAAACGTCCCCGTGAACCAAAACCTGACAGGTCAGGTCCGGGCCTGCTGGTCATAACGGCCAAGGTCAAGTGAAACAGTTGTCTGCACTCATCTGGAAGAGGAGCCTCTGGGCGGTAAACACTGTGGTCAGCTCACGGTCGGTATGTGCAGCTCTCCCACGCCACATCATTGTCAACACGAGACAACATACACTGTTCCCGAGATGCACATTACTGTCTGACAGAATTAAGTGTAGTTCAATTGAAATGCAAAAGTTAACTTCATACAAAAACTATGAGAATGGTTGTAACTAAACCAACTTTTTTTTACTAAAGAATATTAGAGGGAAATGTTTTATATACTTGGGAGTATATGAGATATATTATCTTCCTGTATGCTTTGCAATAATATTTAAATCGTGGAACTGATATGGCTGCTCTGACAACAATGCAGTTTTTTTTTATTTCAGCTTGTTTCTTCCTACTATCTGTTGTATAAATAAATGAAAGAAGACCTTAACATAGACTCAAGCCATTTGCCATGCTGGGCAAGAAAATTGGAGCTTTTGCTGGGCTAAAAACATTGAAGGTTAGGAGTTTTCCAGCTCATCAGGCTTCAGCTGAGTTAATGAACCCTCGTGGCCCAGCCCCCGCGCTCTGGTCTGAGCATTACTCACAGGCTAAGCAGGGGAAAAAGAAGCTGCCAGTGTTGCTACGCCTCAGCAAGCCACTGTGCGCACACGGATCATGACTGTGGAACTTATGGGGTCACGGGGGTCTACGCAACATCTGCTGATCCCCTGTGATATCTCAGGAGAGTTCAATCAGGCCTCGCTGCGACATGGATAAACAAACACAAACGTGCTGGGACATAATTGAATTACTTCCATCCAGCAAGAACATTGGAGATGAAGGGTGGATGCCCCTGGACATGTTTGTGTGTATGTTTGAGCTGTAAAGTCAACGGATGTCATCTCGCAAGAGGATGCTCTGGCCCAGATTCAACCAACTCACGTTTGTTTTCCACAAGTGTACAACACTTACAGACTACCACAGCAAACACAAATAAAACAGTCTAAAATACGCTTAAAAAAAAAGAGCTATATATTATATACACATGCTGCACTATTACTCACACATGCCATCATAGTGCACTACATGCGGTGCCGCTTCATCTAAAACAGCCACCGAAAATATAGCATGTATTATTTAACCTATTATTAATTCATGGTAAATTCCATCGGTGATGAACACGTATGTCTTGGGAGAGCACCAAAAAAAACTGCATGGAGAGACTGAAGCATGAACCCAAGGAGATACAGTAGCAACTGAAACGCTCACAGCTTGGCAACAGTGAGCATTTCCAGTTATGCAGTGTTGATTTACTTGGCCTAGATACAACAATATGGATTATTCTTATCCTTGCTCCTCTGAATGATGCGATGCATCACGGGGCAAAAGGGTTTCCAAGTTCACCGGTTTACGTAAAGCGGGTAGCAGCAGAAATCCAATGTTACGGTGCTGTCATGCTGACATACTTCCATAAAACTGCCACCAGGTCTGTGATTCAATTATGCTCCGGTCTTTAGTTTGCAGTTATCACTGAATCAAATAAAGGAAGGAGATTTACAGGTTTCATGGAGATTTTAAAGAAAATACGGCTTCTTGCACCGGTGCTTCTATGAGAGCAGAGGGAAATCTTTTGAAAATTCATTATTATATCATCACTAAAGCAAACAAGCTCTGGATTGATTAGAAGTAAGTACTTGACTGCAAACCCCCCCACCCCAAAAAAAAAATTAAACTTCGAGAATATTTTAAAGGAATAGTTCAACTTACATGAGATGTGGACTTAAAAGCTACTGGCCATTCACACAATACTAAAGTGCTTGAAAAATATCAACTTGCAGTCCGTGGGAGTAGCTAAGCAACCGTGCAGGAAAAGAAACGCCTTTAGAAATCTCTCCATACTTCTTTGACAGCTGCAGATTACAACTGGATTTGGTTTTAAACTTCCAACAGGGCGTTGGAAGAGCTCCCTGACTGAGATGGGGAATGAGTTGCCTTACAGTTCGCTGTGGCAGATATTAGCTTCCACGCAGACTGATTTGTGGGAGGATAATAAAAAAAAAAAAGCCTTATTCGCTTTCGGTGATCTGGTTCATCCCACGATTGCTCAATTGAGTTGCTGTCCAGTTGGATCGTGAATTCCATTCATTGGTATTTAAGGAAAAGATGTCAAGACAGCAACGTAAGCCAGAGAGAGGAAATCAAAGCGGGCTAAATCTTTCATTTGTCTGTGGTTGTTAATGATTCTAAATTTAGATGGGAGATTTGTGTTTTACAGGAGCCCTTCCACAATTTATTATACAGAAGAAAAAAGACATCTGCATCATGTGAACAACGCGGTGTGTGATGTCGTGCACACACCTCTCTGCTTGTTCCTTGTTGTTATAAGACATTTACATACAGTGTGTAGACGACGACCGCGTCGCTAAAGGAACAGGTATTGAATGTGGTGAGTCACCCGACAGTGGTTGAGGTCTTACTGGTAGCAGTAACCCTCAACCTTCCAATGAGAACTCACACAGCGGTGTCATCGGTTGCTTTAGATGGATTCCTATCACCATGACAGCACATGTCACTTAGAGGACAAGGAATATGTATGTTTTTTGGCCACATTTTTGGGGGCATTAAAAGCTCCAAAATAAGCTAACAGAGATACATTAGTTTTTTTCCCTCCTTATATCAATGAAAGACACACCATATTCATATATTATGACACAATGGGAACCAATATTATACTGTGTGGACAAAAAGAAAACACAGTGGAAAGATGGCAGCTGCTCCCGGGCCGCTGATTCGCCATGTTTCATCTGGCTGTAAGTAATATGATTAATTGCAAGATTTGTCAAGACAATTAGAAGCACTTAAGTACAACAACAATGGTGGTGGTGGGTCCTACATTATTACCTAATCCTGTGGCCCCATCTTGTAGGGACACTCCATGGCACAAATAGTGGGGCGTTATGGGGAAACGTGTTGGCCCTTTGCATCCTAACAGGTAAATCTGGTCATGCTCCTTGGAGTCGGTGGTCATTGTGAGGCCCTCACAAGGAGAGTAAAGCCCTCACCCAGTCCCACCACATTCATGAATAGGCGACACACAAAAACTGAATTCAGTTCAGTTCGAAACCGGTCCCAAACCAGCAGCGCGACTATTTATAGACGCGTATAGGTGCAGCAGCTCGTGCGCAAGATTTACATATCTCCCCGTAAATCAGAGTCACGAACAGGCCCTCAGTCTGAGACGCGTCCTGTCTGCCCGCTGGGGCCGCGCACGCCCTCAAAACCCGACCTCACAGTCGGAACAAGGAAGTCCTGTACCTGCGCTGGCTCTTTATCGCGACCTGCTGAACCTTTCGACACCTTCCGCGACACCGCCGATAACCAGCGGTAAGTAAGTCCTATTTATTACCATCACTTTGAAAGTGGCAGTCAAAGGGATGTAGGGAGTAAATATGTGTCGGAGTGTGTGAGTGTAAGTTTCGATACCGGGGGAGTTGTGCACCAAAACGTGACTTCCAGAGGATCAGGTTTAAAAGTCGTGAAAGCCTCCTGCAGCGGGACAGTCTTTGACTTGATAGCCAGAATGTCTGTACACAAACTGTTGTTAATGTTGAGAGGGGTGTCGTTGAAGCCCCGTCATGGCAGAAGTGGAGGAGGAGAGAGCGCCGCCAAGTGAGGAGCCGCAGCAGCCGCTCAGCTCTCCGGCCGGCGGCCCGGAGGACACGCAGCCGGCTGCCCCAGCACAGGGCACGGAGGAGCGGGCCGCGGAGGAGGAGGTAGCGGCGGCCCGCCCCCAGCTCAGTGACAGCTCCATGGAGCCGTCGCTGCTGCAGTTCAAGACCAGGAAGTTCTTCGTGTTGAGGGTAAAGACTTCCACTTTCACACGTTCACACTTTTCCACTGCCAATAGGTCACTGGAACAGTTTGACCACTTTTAGAAAATACACACCACTAATAGGTTGTTTGAATTTCATGAGGATTGTCTGATAAGTTTGAGTCTATTTAAGCTAGCTACAACTTTACTTTGTACCTAGTTTACTTTACTTTTTATTTTAATTGTACAATGTTACTTGTAGTAACATGGTTATAGTTTGGTAACATTAGCTTTATACTTCTGTTACAGTATACTACAGTTGACAGCTGTAGTTATCAGTGTATTTAATTTAATTAGCGTTTATTTGCATTGTACAACATCAAACATACATGTTATCTTAACAATTGGTTGTACCAGAGTTAGCGCAATGCTAATTTTCATCAGCAGTCCCAATTAAGATTCACACCCAGTGACAGAACAGCCCCGTAAACAGTTAGCTACTTTGCTGGTTACGATAATTCGTATAAGACATCTAATTATAAAAAACTGTATCTAATCCAACAGGACGTAAAGCTGGTGTAAAGCTCCACCTCGACCAGCAACTACATTAACATCCTGCTTGCATGATAATACAGACAACAGCGTTACCCTGTCAAAGGGCTGCATAATATTTAGGTAAAGCTTTAATACTTTAAATGTATTTTGCTGCCGTCTGCACTCACTTTAATATCATTTTTAGTGCAGGACTTTTACTTTTAACTGAGTATTTTGACATTGTGTTATTGCTGCTTTTACCCCGCTGTATAAAATGCTGAGTAATTGATTTTGATACAATAACATGCAATCAAATCCTCTTTGGAGACTAATGTAAAAGGAGGCTGGGCCTGTGAGAGGCCCGGCTTCAGCACGAAATTATGGTTCCGATGAACAGATGCTGGAAAAAGTTGTGAACAGCAGTAAGTGTAAACAGCGTGTTGTTCCTTTTCAACGACAGTTTGCTTTAGTTGCAATGGTTTCTCAAAAGCATCACGTATTATAATTACATTCCAGGATATATATCCGATGTCCTTCCTTCTCAACGCATTCAACAAAGTATGAAACTTAGACTTCAAGCAAACATAAAAAGCTTGTGTTATCAAGTTAGCTGAGAACTCAGCCGTTGCTTTTTCTTGGCCAAAGTTAACCGAGGCAACTTGAACTGTATTACTTACTGTATTACTTACAGTACATAGGTAATAAGTCGGTTCACACATACTTAACATTGTGCCAAAATACTAACAAAAGCATTGCTGTCAGTGAGCATATTTGCTAGCTAACCACTGCTCAGCAGAAGAACAGCACATAGACGGTACCTTGGGGTATATGAAACAGGTGATGCACCGCTTTAAAAAAGAAATAAAAATAATTTAGCAACAAAACAACATAATGCTCTCAGGGACAATTACTATGTCTTTTTTCAAGTTGGGTTTGCGAGACTATGCATCCCCACTCACCTGGAAAAGGTTTGCAACACTAGTAAGTGAATACAGTGTGCCGTTCCTTTTCAGCAACAGTTTGCTGAATGAGTCA
Organism: Ophiodon elongatus; assembly: GCA_016806645.1. NCBI lineage: Eukaryota > Metazoa > Chordata > Actinopteri > Perciformes > Hexagrammidae > Ophiodon > Ophiodon elongatus. Next base: position 1,637,141 of record JACSYO010000215.1, on the reverse strand, counting down.
GAATGGCCCCCGTTCAATCAAACTCCACTCCCTGGCATGAGAGCTTGACGCCTGCCACGGTGTAGGGCTATTATGACAGTCATGGACATACAACTCATGCACATTACAGTTATTTAATTACTGTTTGGCGAGTAGTGAAAGCTAAATTTCTTTATTACAATTTAGTGGCCTGATATTATCAGTACAATGCAACAGCAAACACTATAGTACAACACTGTACAGCACAATACGACACAATTCGATGTAATACAATGAAATACATGAATACATTACCAAAGTAGCAGAGATGTAAAAACAATTTTGCAAGGCTGGATTGGGTTGCGATAGGAAGTCCTTCCATGTTGCCAGCTCGGCTCAGCACCGGGCTCAGATTGCAGTCAGACTGTCAGGAGCCCTCAATATGAACTCCTAATCTTTTTAACTTGCCATTGAAATAATAAAACGTGGAAGGATAGAACACCATGTTACAGAAATGACAGTGAGTGTTGATCGCATTGGAAAACAGAAATTTGTGTATTACGTACAGAAGCTTTCTCGTGTGTCTTCAAAGTTCCTCAGATTTATACACGCGGAAGCTGCACGCTCAGCTTTCTTCATTTGCAGTCATTTTCATACGCGGAGGCTTCATGTTTTTTTGTTTATTGTCATTTTGTTTGACACACAGGCGCGCTGACATTTTGTTGGAGTACCAGTCCCAGATGTGCGTCTGCCTCAAAGATCACCCCTTAAGCTTTCTGTCACACATTGTGATTGTCACAATGGAAAATTAGAAAGTGACACCCGTGCATTTCTGTCTCCTCAGCCTGGCACTCTGAAACAGGCCATCAAAGACATTGAAGCTCTGGTTGATGAAGAAGTAGATGGCAGCCTTCACGGCGTTTGGCTGATGGCAGAGTGAGTTTGTGTCATTTTTGCTCTGTAATAAATCATACACAATCGATCAAATTCATGGACGATTAATTTGATCAAGATCAACTGATTGTTTCAGCTCCCAATGTTATATACTTTACATTTGAAATAACTTGAACTAATACTTTTAAGAAACACTCTAATCTGCTGATTAGATCATGTGTCATTACCCCTCCAATGAATTGCCACCTAAAGTGTTTTTTTTCCCAGCTGAAAATGCCAGGCTCTCTAATGAAAACGCACAGCTTTGTTCAGATTCAACAATTGACAAACCGTGGAATGAACACTTTGTGGAACTCCTGAAACCGACCAATACATTCTCCGTGGAGGAGGCAGAGTTTGAAGACTCAGGAGAAGACTCATCCATATCCCTGGCAGAGGTTGCTGGTGCGGTCAAAAAGCTCCTTAACGGCAGGGCGATTGGCCCTGAGATGCTGAACGCTCTGGACCTTATTGGGTTGTCTTGGCTGACAAGCCACTTCAGTGTCGGGGAACGTGCCTGTGGACTGGCAGACCGGGGTGGTGGTTCCCATTTTTAAAAAGGGGGACTGTATAGAATTATCGAGGTATCAGACTGCTCAACCTCCCCGGGAAAATGCATTCATAGGTGCTGGAAAGGAGGCCTCCGACCGATTGTCGAACTTCGGATCAGTGGACCAGCCCTCTATACTTGCAGGTCTGTTGGAGGGGTCATAGGAGTTTGACCACCCAGTCTTCATGTGTTTTGTGGACTTGGCGAAGGCTTGTGGCCATGTCCCCCAGAGAGTCCTATGGGGGTTACTGCAGGGATATGGGGTAACGGGTCGTTTCTATGAGCCCTCCAGTCCTTGTATATCCAAAGTCTGGATGTTTTCTTGGCACTTCTAACTGGTAGGAAGCCCTGGAGTAGAGCAAGAACACGCTGGAGGTCTGGTCTCAAAACGCCTCGGGGTCTGACTTCTACATACTAAATTGGGGAGTTGGTATAATAAAGTGTTTTTGGAAAACCGTCAAATAAATTCTTCCTTAACTGGAGTGACAAGGTTGTCACCTGACAATGATGATGTGGCTATAAATGCACAGTTTACAGTATCATGTGTCGCTCATCCATAATCCATCATCAACATATGTACAGTTTAACTGCTGCCCATAGGGAGAGAGTCTTAAGTTGACATACTACAATTCAGTCCATATTGGCTCAGCATGATCAGACAGAGACATCCGTATTAATTAAGCCTAATACCAATGTTGCATATCACACAAGTTGATGCAGAGGCAGTGAGCTACCTGCCTCCAACACGGAGCAAAATGACACGACTGCAAAGGCATTTACCAAGTGCACTTGCGAGATGTCGGGTTGTATCACTCCCCGCACAAGCTTTCAAGAAACATTTTAAAGGCCGGCCGTGTGAGAATTAATAATGCATCCCATTTAGGCAGCTCTGTCCAACACACGGTAACGCTTGTCCTACATTTGGCCCCGCAGTTGCCGTCGCTGCAGACTTGGATGAGAGTGCATTATATGGCAATTCTGGGACGCTGCTGCAGAATTTCCCCAGAGGGAGGACGGTGACTTATGTCAGAGGAGCATGAGAAAATTCCTAAAATCCAGCCCTGCTGATGATTGTCACGAGCTTTAGAAAGAGCAAGATGATGCTTTTATTGCTTAGACTGTTCCTCTTTCGCTTGTATTATCTGTATCTCATTAGATTATGTAGTTCTCATTTGTTCACTGCGTTCACTGATCATAAAATATAAAATTTTTGACTTACAAATAGCGTTGCCGACTTTATGTCTGTACCTACAGAAGAGCCGGTAACTGGCTACCTCAGTCCAGCACATCCCTCAGACCAAGTGTCAGCAGCTTGTCAGGCCACCCACGGTCTGACGGTGCATCTCCGTAACACCTCTGCACCGTCCGCGATGCCGTGCCCAGTCAAGTTTGGGCTAACTCATTTCGTTAGCACAGTCATAGCTCCTCACCCACACCTTTCCCATGATGCCGCAGCTGTTCAGTGAACTGTCTTTTTCTGTGGCCCGCGGCTGCCAGCTGCAATCGAGTGTTTCATTCGGAGTTGGCCACATGAGCCCGGCTCAGCGGGCCGTAGAACGAGAATCCATGGCGCACACAACCATGAATTAGTTGTGAGAGAGAGAGAGAGAGAGAGGGTAATATTATGCTTTTTGTGATTCGAATTAATAACGCAGACATTTTTTAACAAACTGTGAGGCCGAAACAGAAAGCAGACTTTAAGTTTGTTTGCTTTGAAGGTGTTTCTGTTAATTAGATTTTTCTTTCCTTTTTTTTTAGTTGGTAAAAACTTAGCAACTTAGAAAGGCTTGCATTCATATTGTATGATCTTTGCCAGGGGCGGTTTTGGAAATTGTGATACTTTTACAGTACATAATTGAGCAGCTTTGTTATACATGTTTTTATGTTGACTTCAAATAACCTGCACAACACTGACAAAGAGTGTGTCAAAATTCAAATATACCAAGAAGGGATTCTAACACGCTCTCTCTCTCTCTGGTTGTTTCAGGGTGGATCACTGGAACAATGAAAAAGAGCGCCTTGTCCTCATCACGGACAACTCCCTCCTGGTCTTCAAGTACGACTTCGTCATGTTCAACTGTGAGCAAATCCAGAGGATCCCGCTGAACATTATGGACCGCATCTCCCACGGCCAATTCAGCTTCCCGAAGGCCTCCCTGCTTCAGTAGGTCCTCTCATTAGTAAACTCACACCTTCAGCTGCAGCTTCAGCCTCACAGGGTCCTGTAGTTTGTGGCGGATAAACGATAACCAGCAAACTTCTGACACTTTAACTTCGTAGAGACACATGCATCGGCATGTGATCAGTGTGCAGAGCGGCATTGTGTCACAGAGAAAGCCTTGGATCTCTGGTGTGCCAGCTCCTTTTTCACTCATTTTCAGTGAGTCTATTTTAAAAATTGATCTTCGGAGTGTTTCGTCGCTAATGGAAAAAAAAAAAAAAAAAAAAACCCTCACTTGGAGAATTACAGATATTAGCCCTAATTATCTGCTCCGTGCTCTAATTTGCTTCACAAAAGTAGAAATCCCTTTTAGCACACGATTAACCGTTGAGCTTCAACACGAAACATGCCTCGTTCACTCGTGGGTTATTGTTTCAGAACTTTTTCTCAACTCATGTGTCACACGACGCGTTCTCAAGCTTTGTGAACATTTCTAGAGGATGTAATGAAGAATGTAACACGCAGCCTTTTTTCCTCCCCGGGATTTCAAAGGTGGAAGCATGCATGATTTACTTGAAAGTACGGACAGTGATCGGAGTTGTCAGTGAGAGCAGTGACACGGCGCTGAGGGCAGCATCATAAAGGCCCCGCGCCGTGAAGGGGGATTCGTGCAGAGGATCGGCGCCGGGGGGAAGCTGGGGGGCAACCGGGGACACGCCGAGTGGCCTGAAACAGGCGAGGCAGCGAGACGAGCGCGCTGAGAGTTCTTTTTTTCGGGAGGGGTAAGGAGTGCAAAGCTGTCACTTGGAGCTGTCGCTTAACTGATTAGTGGCAAAATTAATGTAGTCCTTTCATCCAAACCTTTTAAAGACGGCTCAGGGGATACCAAACCAACTAAAACTAATTTGATGAATAAAACGTAATGCGCTGTGAAGAGCTTAGAAGAACGCGGCCTGTATTGGGGGCTTTATCTCCGCACATTACGCTGAATTATACATAAAGCGCTCGTGAAAGCCACCCGGGAGTCCAACAGCAAAGAGACGGATTCCAATGAGAAAGACTCGACCCTCAAACACTTCCCCTCTCTGTCTTCATCTTCACTACTTCCTCCCCCTTTCTCCCCGTCTTCTTCTCTGCCTGTCCCTCAGGAAGCGTCTTCTTTTGTTCGTCTAGGTCATTCTGTCTTATTTTTGGCAGAAAATTGATCTACAGTAAAGTTCATGTGTATACGAGAACGAATCCTCCCCACTGCTGTGATGGTACAGGAAACTTTGTTTCCACATCACAAAATCAATGTGAGAGAAAAGTAGGAAAAGTCAGGCTGTGAAGATAATTCGGCTGCTATGTTTAATGTCGCTTTCCTTTTTCAGGTACTTCATTTTAGGAAGGCCTGCACTGATACCGCTATCAGATATCAGATATCAGATATCGGGCCGATACTGACTCGAATAGCTGGATCGGATTTCGGTGACAACGGGGTCGATTTGACCCTAAATGGACCATCATTTACTAAATGAACACCGTGCTGTATTGAAGAAGACTTGAAATTATCGGACTTCGTTTTGTAACCGGAGGAGTCGCCCCCTGCTGGTCAGTCGAGCATGAACGTTTTCAGACACTTCCGTACTCGGGAGAACCGGAGGTTGCCGCCTAGTGACACCTCTCAGGTACAGTTAGTCATGTGATCCATTTTGATATAAGACTATCGATTGTTGCCGCCTTAACGGGCCAACGTGACGGTGAGCTTCTCATCTGACTCAGCAAGAAATTGCATCAGCACATATGGCGATATGTCGAACTTGTCCTCTGGGCGGGGCTCTTGGGCTTGAGTTCTGTGGTACCGTATACGTCTACGGATGATCAACTCACTGAATCGAGACTGAGAGCACTTACGTGAACGTTTGACCCCTTTGTGTTCCCAGGCCACCAGCTTGAGAACAAAGAATATCTAACTCCCTCTGTGCGGCGTGTTACTTGGCGTCGGCACCCCCGTCCGTGCTCCATCAGCCTCCCTGAAACGCCGATGATGCCAATAGATATCGTAGAGGGAGCGTCTGTGTTTTTACTGCTGAAGATCTTTTGTTTTCACCGCGCGATCTCCAGGTGCACCCGTGACGGCGAAAGCACAGAATATTCTGCATCTGTGGGGAGAGATTGTGTTCAACGTGCCTTCTTTACAAGCTGTCTAGACAAACTAATTACCCGGCACATCACATATATTTTTTTTCCTTTCTGAAAGAGTTGGGTGTGGAGGTTTAAAGAAGCCCCAGTGGAGGTTTCTTCAGTAACTGTTGTTGGAAATATATATAAATATATTTTTATTGGAAATGATCCCAGCACTGCTCTCCTCTGTTTCTTAGTTTTCTTTTTCTCTGAATTAAGATTTCAGAGGGAATGATGCCTTATTTAGCCCCCTGCCTTCAACTGCTTCAAACTGTTTTGTTAACTAGAATTCCTTCCTCGCGTTGCTGACTCAAGTGGGCTTATTATACATTTGTACTGTTGATATACAAATCAATAGGGTATGACATCTGTAGTTTGAGACGGTATTTTACAGCTTCTTTACAAACAATGCTCCTCCTCTCGTTCTGCACAAACCAAAGCAGCGTACGCGTTCAGACAGCAGAGGGCAGTCCGTACATAGTGGCTATTTAAGATATCATTCGTCAGCATTGTGCACCTCGTCAGATGATGATTCAATCAGAGCCACAACTGTTGCGATGTGAAGCATGAGAGTAAGAGGGATGTACACACACACGCACACGCACGCACGCACGCACGCACGCACGCACACCACCAGTTCTCCTGTTTTCACTCCTCAATCAGATCAAACTACACACACAGTATTTTGGTGGGGATAAACTTTTGGGTGTCACGCTTAAAGGTCAAAGTAATAAAAAAAAAAGTAGTCAAAAAGTCGTCGCTGGAGCATAAACAGATAAGTCACAGACATGGGAAGAGGGGTATTTATTCTACGCCTCGCTCCACGTTTGAGCTCACGGGTCACACAAACCGTGGTACTGGCTCATCTCGATTGCTGCTCGATAATCTGCTGCGAAAAGGGTTGATAAGATTCTGTTAGAGCTCCATAGAGGGGAGAAGTCCCGCCCCTTCCGGTGGACCACCATTAGAACTTATTTCGGAAAACAATACGTATGGTAGTCAGTCGTGACAGACAAATAATTATTTGAGCCTGTTTTGTGCCATGAATGATGTTTGTCAATTTCAAATATAATTTTTTGCCAAAATAAGGTCCCATGGGGGACACTGGAAGGGGCGTGACTTCACCTCTCTTTAGAGCGGCGTAACTTGCACTGTGCTATGATCAAGTAAAGAAAGAAATGTAGGCTGAGTTTGCACAGCTAAAGATATAAAGAGAGGCACTTGCCTAAAATTGAGGGACTAACCAGAACAGATTATAAAAATGATCAAAAATGTGCACAACAGAGGCTCAAACATCCTGACTTTTCTTTCTATTATGGACTGAATTCCAAAAATCTACATTTCCCATAATGCAACTGCAATTTTGTCGTTTAGAGAGCCTCCGATGACATCACACTGAGTAGTACTCCTCATGATAAGCAAACTAAACTTCAGCTCTAAAGTCAGCGGAATGCCCCTTTAAAATGTCGTACATTAACCTTGTGTTGAAACAACCGTATTAACTGTATTCAAAAATAATATATTATTTTCTGGAAGCACTCACAGGTGACATTATACTGCACCAAGAAGAGCAATGCCATAAAATGTGTTTGCACGTCATGTGTTCAATTTTAATGTCATTTGTAATGTAGATTTCTTTACTGCTATTTTTACTATGTGTAGAATATTGGTGTGAATTTGAATATGGACCGGTATAAACCCAAAATAGTTCATAAGACCTCCTAGGTATTTTGACATTGAGGACAGGCATCGCACAATTTAGACTGACAGATGAGGAACTTTAAATTTGTTTGCTTAATATTAGAAAATAAAAGCTCCGGCACTTATTTGACGATGAGGCAGCTTCTTCATCAGCAGCACCGAGGGTGAAATTTCACACTTCCCTGCTTCCTTCAATGACTTGACTCCGTGTAATTCACCTCAACTGCACTTTCATAAATAGGACGTCCACGGCATAAATTGCAAAAGGAAATGTAAATACACACTTGAATTTTCACCAATAGGCGTATAATGTTTTTTGGGGGTTTGCTGCTCTAAATTCAAACCCCTTGGAGCGGTTTTTCAGCTCGTGGACTCTGCTGTTCGGGGTGGGAACGTGTTTGCCAACAGCCCGCAGCTATGATATCACAGCTTTTTGCATCATGACATCCGCGGCAACGTGGCTGTATGTTTCAGGCTTCGCAGCGCTCCGTCATGAATAATGTAAATGTCTTTTCAAGGCCCGAACGTTGTAGGGAAGTTGTGTATAACAAGTGAGCTTCTCTTTGTTTGTTTTTTCTCTCGCCGCCACTCCACCCCCTTGTTTCTCCCTCCGTCGTCCAACACGTTGGATGGATACGTGTACGGATGGCTGACGAACCACGAGGGCTCCACTGAGCGATCGGACCCGATTTGTTTGTTTCGCTCTGAGACGGTGCCGGACAACTGGAGACGGGTTTGATGTTCATACCTTGTGTGTTGACTTATGAGTCCCAAGCGCTGGAAACATTCCCTTGGAGGAATCTCTCGTCACTTGCCCTTAAGCTCAGAACACGGCGTTGCTCTCGTGCGTGTGTGTTTCATGTGAACGGTGTGGATTGAGCGGGAGGTTAGCAGGAGGTCCTTTTCCTCAGTTTGACCCTCTTCCTTGAGGTGTTTGTAAGTCCGTTTTTTTTTTATATATATATATCTTTCCGACACAAACCTCGTCTCTTTGAGAAACGTATAACTGACGTAGCGGAGGCCGCCTTCACCCCTGTCTGTGTTTTTCGGTGTCGAAGTGGTGCGCGGTGAAAGTCCAAAAAGCCCAGCTCTCACTGTTTGGGTTGGTCCGACTTTGGCCAAAGCTTTTTAATATTCCCATTCATACTAAGTTTTCTCCCCACACAACACGTGCTCTGGAGGAGGCACAACATCAGCAGCAGTCCTTTGGATAGTACTTGTGTAAACAGGGCGAGGTGATTGCCCTGATGATCAACAGCTACTCCACTATTGTTTCGCCTCAGGTGTTTAATTCTTTGTACAAAGTACGAGGTCAAAATGTGTGACAGATCATTAAAGGAATCAGAACACCGTTGGGGAAATCGGCCGCACCCTGCTTTATTTATCTTCCTCCTTACTTTTGGATGCAAACCGGCTGGTTCATTATAGATAAGACTTTGCAGAGTTAAAACATTTTTATCCCACAGTTGTTGAGATCAGATTCACAAAAAAACACCCAAACATTTTGTTTGATCGGCGTAACAAGCTTCACTTCATGACCCGTGTTTGCACAACTCTTACACGGCCTGTAAGAGGTTACAATGGCAGATTTGGAGGTTTGGTGTCAGACCTACGAAAATATAATATTTTTTAGTGTTTCAGTAAGCATGCAGCTGGCAAATGACTCGCATTACATAACACATGGCACACATGTTTTAACAATGGCACAGTGCCGAAGGAAATGTGGAAATCTTGGCAGGCATTTTGGATATTCATTCAGTGAGCTTTTGCTTTTATGAAATGTTCATCAAGTATGGCAATATTACAGTTATAGATATAGTTTTTTTTATGATAAATAATAATGTTTACAATGAAATAGCCCTCGTGGGCCGGCTGCCTGCACATACTGAGGCGGTTGCTATGGAACTACTACACTAGCAGTTTCCTTTGTCATCACAGGCCACCGTTAAATTGATTTCATGACTTAATTTACATCATTTGTATGTTGCCATTTATTATGCAACCACTGAGAAACAGCCCAGCGTCAGTAGGGTGACTTTGATAACTGCTGGTTGTAGGCGGTACTTTGGTTGTCAGGTGGAGGCGTGTCGCTCGGTGCTTTCTCCGGCCTCCGGGTGTCGCTTGCCGATCTCTCTGGCGTCAAGACCGTCTGTGAACCAATCCGATTGCTTGATTTAAGCTACCCACCATACCAGGAGCATATTGTTTTATACATATATGTATATACATCCAGTGGCATTATTTTGGCTGGAATGGAGCCGATTCAAACGAAAACATACGATTGGTTGGACACTTCATTGGAGGCCAGCTCAACCTAAGAGCCTCTGTGACGGAGTTAGCATGTTGGATGTGTTTCCATTCACACACGTTACAAACGTGCACTCGACGTCTTCTCACATGAGAAAAGGATTCCGCTAACGTCGGATGCTTTTCATCGGGTCTTGTGCACACGCTGCCAAACACTTCTCCCACTCGGCTGGAGGTGACGGAATAATGTAGCTGTGCTGCTGCTTTCAGTTGCCACAGACTTTAGACAAACTTTCCAGTGGTTTGCTCGAGGTCGGACACTGAAGAAAAGTCTTGCGGCGCTTCTATGAACTCTGGGAGCTCAGGGAAGTGTTGGCTGTTCTGTACTACCCAAGATAAAGCAAAAATCTTCATTTTCTTTCAAATACATTGATAAAAATGGATTTATCGCACAGCTCTAACTGGCTCTAAAAAGAGATGCAGAGGAGGGTGTTTTGAACTCACTGTGAGCCCGTACCTTTTGAACAGTAACAAAGTATACTGTATTGATATGAGAGCCATAGATCACATTTGATGGACAAACAGTAGAGAGAATCTTTCCAGCATGTAGATGAACACCAGCATCCTTCCAAAGATGGACTCTAGGAGCGTTCAGAGGTCTCTGGTTAGCTCTCTTCCTCTGACGTTTCATTAGGCTGAGGGAAGATTTGACCCCGGGGCATTTCCATGAAAGCCTGCGGTATTTGCTTTAATATGAGGAACACGCTGTAGATTACCTCAAGGACTGGTAAATATGAGACTGCGCTCACATTAACTATTTGCCCTGAAGACAGATTAGTCAAATCATTTTTTCCCATTATTCTTACATTGTTGACATGGAACCAACAGATCCGGTGGTCCGCCTTTCGGGCAAATAATGTGAACTCATGTCGAAGCAAACGTAATGTTTTGCCATGTTGCCATTGGAAACCATCGTGCAACCAATTATTGTCCTTTGGTTGCTATCAGCAACATGGCAACCATTTTTTAACGTTTGAAAAATAGTGAGTGCAAACAGCAAGTCGTGCACCTGAAATGTTTCATTCTGTTGCATTGGTGATGTTTAGTCGTTGCTGTTCCAGTCGCAACCAGTATCTTAATAACTCAAAATATAAGGTGTCTATAAATGGCACCCAAAAGCTGATGCCACTTTTGACATTTTTTATTTTTATTTGTGCACCCAGTTACTGTAAAGTACAGAAAGGCTCAGAGCAGTGAGAAACAGGGAAGTTGAAAAAAAAGTCGTTGGTTTTGATCAAACACAATATGTGAAAAATGCTAAATCCAAGGGGAAAAGGCACTATGTGTTCTTTCAGCATTCTAACTAGTTTGTGATTATTACGTTCATTATTAATTTATTCAGTAAGGGATTATTTATATTTCTGTGTCTCCGTTCATCTGCAATTATTATTGGAATAGATCAAATAAATTTAATTTCAATTTAAATATGTTCATCAAAAGCAATAATCACAAAAACTACAAACTGCAGTCTGGTTTGTATTTTAGCCGTTTAGCATTGCTATTACTCCATGATGCATTACTCCATGATGCCTGTTGAAGCTATTGGCGAAAACACTTCCATGCCACATATTTGTCACTTATAAATGACAGCCTATAAATTGTAGCTATGCTGGATATGACCAGATACACATAAAGCATACTGTGTGTGTATATATATCTACAGTATAGATGTATAGATATATAGATGTCTATATAAATATAATTTTTTGTGCATAGATCTCAATGGAAAACAAAACAAGAACTTGTTTGTAATAATGTTGAGTAACGTCATTGATCTGGTGAACTCTGATGAACTGTGGAATCTGTGTGTGTGCAGGAGGGTGGGGGAGGGGTTGCGAGTCTTCTGGGACCGGCTGAGGGAGCCCTCCTTTACCTCCAGGTGGAACCCCTTCGCCACGGACTTCCCCTTCATCACCTTCACCGACCACCCTGTGAGGAACATCAGCGACGCCTTCACTGCCCTCTGCGACGTGAGTAGATCAATCAGTATGGAACTGTGTAAAGGCTCAGTTCAACAAAATCACACCAAAAACTGTTTCCAACTTACCACTATTGGTGTGGAGCCTTTTAAAAGTTGTGACTTTTATGTGCTGGAATTTCATTTGTGGAGCTCGTAGCATTTATTTCTTTATTTAAACTGAAAGCAACAACAGCACCATCTCGCTCCAGGACCGATATCCTGGTTTCTCACGATAATCCACAAACTTCACTGTCGGCGGGACTATTTCCAGTGAAAGTGTGGCGCAAGTTGGAGTGTCACATATTTCAAAACATCTCACATCGCAGATGAAACTGAAACGATGGACCAGCGACAGGACTATGTATCACTAGGAGACAATTTATCATTTAGGGTGAGAGGACACATTAAAGGAGACACTTTAACTATTATCACTTGAACAAAAACAACAGTGTGATGAGATTCATCATGTGGTCGAATGAGTTATCACACAGACACATCATAGTGGACGTGGTCACCGTGACGTCACCCGTTGGTTTGTGGACCGCCGTTTAGAAGCCTCGAGTTTGGCATTTTGGTCGTCGCCATCTTGGTGCTGAACGAATGAAACACTTCTAGGCGACCAAAAAGGTCACAATTAACTTTCATGATCTAAAAACACACTGTGAAAGGGTTAAAGTTGTACAACTCCCAGACCGCACAATGCAGTAGTAGCGACCTGTCAATCACCTTGTAGCCCCGCCCTAAAGCATACTCTGCTTTATGGTCTGTTTGACTCTAAATGGAGCATCTAAATGAACATCCTGCTGTATTGAAGAAGACTTGAAACTAGACATTGAGACAATAAACTCATGTTTACAATGTTTACTGAGGGAATAAATCAAGAGAGAAGTAGAGTCATTTGCTCATAGACTTCTATACAACCAGACTTCCTTTTGCAACCGGCCCTCTACTGGTCAGTCAAGAGAATGCAGGTTTCAGGCACTTCCACATTGGTTTCACTTTTTCTAATTCCGAGGTTGTCCCCTGGTCTAACAAGATGACCGTTCACTTCCAGGTCAAATGGAACAGTTTGTGTTTGAGCAGCTTCGATCATTACGAGCGTGAGGATCCCTGTGAGTGACTCGCATGTAGTTATGTCTGCATGTAGCTCTCAAATGTTTTGGCATCGATACACTTCCCTAAATGACCTTGAAACAAAGTTAATGATCTAATGCAACTAGTGCTTGACACAATTGCTTACCTTGTACTATTAGTCCTATAAATGTCCCCACTACGGGACTAATAAAGGATTATTTTATCTTATCTTATGACAAAAAAAAGATGAAACCCCTCTGAAAAATTGTGACCTCATGTAGACCACACCCTGACCAAGGCGAGAGAGCTGCAAACAGGAAGTACATGTGTTTCCCCTGATCATAACCCTGATCCTCCCACCCTCTTGTCAACGTCCACAGATCCAGAAGTTTCAAGAGCGGCTCTGGGAGGCGGCGCAGAAAGCCCACGCCACGAAGCCGTACCCCGGGAAGGCCAACGGCGTCCTGGTCCTGAACCAGCCGATCCTCATCGAGGCCTACGTGGGCTTCATGTCTTTCCTGGGCAACCAGAACAAACTGGGATACTGCGTGGCTCGAGGAAACCTCGGCTTCTAACACCTTCTGCTTCTCATGTAATAGTTTTAGTCGGGGACAAAAGATTATTATTACGCCTTGAATTCATGTTTGTACGTTCGTTCAGTCAAAGTCTTTCAGGATTGACCAAAGACGTTTCCATATTGGGGTTTGCTTTAGTGTCGCGTTGAAGCCTGGATTCTCAGGATGTTCTGTGTGAGGTTAAAACAACTGTGTGATCTCCCCCCTCTGCTTATTACCGGTGTCAAACATCCGCATCTCAACACCGCTCCGCACTGGCTGACGGATGCCCCCGCTGCTCTCGGGGCACTTTGTATTTGCTCCTCAGCGGTATGGTAATTCCACTGTTTTTCTAACGGGACTCCTTTGTTCCTCCCCCGGTGTGTCGGGTAAAAAGCTCATTCCCATGCCATTCAGCCCCTCAGAGATTCACCGGAGCACGGGGGCACATTTGTCAGTTTATGGTTTCATCATCCGTATCTGTGTATTTCTACAGTGGATATACAGTGTCGGAATTCCTCCTTGATTCCTGTGTTTACTGTGTCGCTGCGCCTGGTTTCGGTGTCACAGTACGTATTTTATTCTCTTGTCCTTTGTGGTGGTATAAAATATGCAGATTTGTCTTTGCACTGTCTATAATCATACGCTAACCATGTCCATACTAAGTAAGAATGCAAATGTCTTAAGTAACCCACTGTAATTAATTACTTTTAATTATTTTAAATTCTAATCCTCTAACAGTGAGGCTGATGTCAATGAGACACATTTAAACATTAAACATCTTTCCCAATGTAAGTCTGGGGGAAAAGTCTCTTTGGACCCCACGGCATCACGAGACGGACCCGGTAATTGTGATTCCACCGCTTGACCACTGTGCCAAATTCGCTTCAAGTTCTGCAGGCTTGAACTAGTCGGGTGATAATTTATTACTACAAATGGCCTCTTTCACATTACATGCAACAGTCATTTTTTTATTTTTTATTTTATATTAGTGCTGCTATGATTTGACTACGTACCAGCAGGAGGTTTTACAGTGTAGTGGAAGTATGAGAGGGACATTCTGCCTATTGTCAGTTCTGCAATGTGGACCGTCGACTAACATTGTTGACAATATACAGCATTGATTATTAAGTGTACATTCGTCGAGGAAGCGTAGCACCTTAACCTCCGGTTCCTCAGCGAGCATTTTTCCATTGAAAAGACGTTCAAAAGTGAAAGTTTTTTCACCGACTATTTGAAGACGTTGATTGAACGTTCACGTTTAGATCATATTTCAACGAGGTTTGCAATACAAAATTTTTTCATCCTCTACGTTGTGCAAATAATAGTATATCTATTTATATCTATATTTTAAACGTGGAGATTTAAAGTCTTCAAATAGTCGGTTAAAAAACCTTTTTTTAATCTTTTAAACATCACCGTATTTTAAATGTCTTTTGAACCTTCAAAATGCTCACAGTAAAATATGTAGTAATTAGATTAATTAGTAATAAAGTATGTAGTCATAGTCAACCGTTTCCACTTACAGGTCAAAGAAGAACAGGCAACAATTAATTTGTATTTATTAAGCAACAATATAAATATACACCCTAAAAAATGATGGCAACAAAGTGACATGTAATATAATTGATTAGATTTTAAGTACTACAACTGAGTAAAAAGTATTGAGTAAATAAATCAAAACAAAAAGATAAATGTTAATCAAATCTCAGTTAAATTGATTTGTATTCACTAAATAAAATAAATGATATCATTCTCCGTCTAATTCCCTCAATACGACGCCGTCTTGGTGCCACAGTAAACTTCAGCCAACAGATCATCATGAATCAGAAGTACAGCAGGTAAACACTTATTTGTGCTAATTTGTTTAACATGCTTATCCAACATTTCATCATGTGCAAAATGCCAAAATACAAAATAAAATGGAGAAAGGGGCTCCAAGAAAACAGAAACAAATGCAATATAATGTCTAGTCGAGTTGGTGCATTTATATTACGGCTGTTTTCAGACTGCAATTGTTTTTTCCAGATTAAATATTTTATTTATTACATGCACAGATAGAAATTCTTTGGGGCCAATATGTTTTTCAACTGGCTTAAAGTAATATTTTAAAATGCCAGATGTTTTGTGACTTGGGGTCTGGGAGAAGCTGAAGTGCTTCTATTTGCCTTACTTCTTCATTACTGAAGTGCAAACTCCTCAATTCAAACATCAGATTGGCCTCCCTGGTGTATCACAAGGTACAAGAACAGCTGCCTGGGCATCACACATCAGGCCCCTCCCCTCAAATGAGTATGGATCATATACAGCTGAACAACCTCCTGCAGCACTGAGGTCCTAATTGAATATCTCCCAAATTGCTTCCAACCCTTTGGACAAGAAGACCTGTAGCTATCATAACTGTTGCACACAATGCACCT
Organism: Ophiodon elongatus; assembly: GCA_016806645.1. NCBI lineage: Eukaryota > Metazoa > Chordata > Actinopteri > Perciformes > Hexagrammidae > Ophiodon > Ophiodon elongatus. The sequence goes on along the minus strand of JACSYO010000215.1, from coordinate 1,621,360 downwards.
TTATAAGTGATTTAGAAATTACACATAATGTATTGCAAAAGCGTATTTTCATGCAAGTTTAGTAAAAAAGCATCCAATCAGTTCAATGACCAGAGATGATGATCTGAACTGAGTCACATTTGTAAATATATGTTGTTGTTTTTTGGCACTTGTGTAGTGATAAATATCTTATTCTACATTCACTAACAGGCTGGTCATATGTCAACTAGTCTCTATTTTAAAGTGACTCTCGGCTGCTTTGTGAAGTCACTCAGTTGGTGGAATCAGATTGAGATGACATTTAGTAACAGTCCCCACTTTTGAAGTGGTATTTAAAAATTCCTCCATGGAAAACCAAAACTTTTCACACATACACAGAGGACAATGAGTATTTACATGACTCAATGAAACTACAAAACCCAGTAGCTCTTGCCACAGATTACTGGGAGAAATAAAGGTATGATTATATTTTGTGATTTGACCATCCATGACGGGTAGAAGAGATGAGAGAGAGAGATCACTTTCTCTATATGTCAACAAGGACTTCAACTTACATCATGCTCTCCTAAGAGTTGATCTGTGGATTCCCCCGGCTTCACCATCAAACACCCAATGACAGCGTCTCTGGTCATGCTGATGTGAGGGTTGCTTGGAGCCTGAAATTACAAAAATAAACATGAGTAAAAATCATTCACTGATCTAAAACTAGTTGACTTTTATTACTGTTAAAAAACCCTATTAAGAATCCTTGATGTGCCGTCTCAGCGTCCAGCCTGATGAAACACTTCCTGTTATTAATCCCAGGGAACCAGCTGTGACTCCAGGAAGTCATCGGTCCCAGCAAAGAAAAGGTGCATGTCACATTTTACACCTTGCTTTTTTTTGTATGAATTAAGACGCAACATGTTAATCAGTGAGCTCTCCGTGTGCTTGAAGGCAGATTTTGTGAAGACAGAGACCAGCTGTTATTCCGTTTCCAGTTTTATGTAAAAAAAAACGTAAATTATGTGCTTATCATGGCCGATAATCACATACCAATGGCAGGTTGAGGGTTTTAGTGTAATGTCAAAGCACTACTTGCCTTTGGTTGTGAGTCACTGTGTTTACTCAGTGAGAACTTTAAATGTGTTCTCCTGAACAATCTAATGCATGTCAATGCAATCTTCCTGCCATAAAGTCTACTTTTATGATATAACGTTCAGTTAATGTTAACACTGTCATGTGTTAATTAAGTCCATTTTAATATTGAGGTCATTATCTTTGAAGATGTTGTACTTAACTACTCCATATTCTGAGCTGATTCTAATATTCTGACTACCACATGTATGTAAATATGGAGTACAAAGAATCAGAAACACCTTTCAGTATAATGCAGTTCAATACAGCACCACTTTTAACTGGGACCTCAATAATAAACAAATAATTGAATTTTGGACAATATCATAAATAAAGACATTCCAACTTTGAACATTCTAGATTTGAATAATGATGTACCTAATGAAGTGGCAACTTTCAAACTAAAACTAAACTAAACTAAACTAAAAATGTATGCAATTAGATCACACTTTTTTTTGTAGATGAAATCAAAAGGGAAACGTTGCCTCCTGTAGATTTAAGTAACAAGCAAATATTCCAACTTTTTGAAAATAAAATCTCTAAAATAAAATATTAGCAAACCTACTCAATGAAGGACACCTTGAGTAGGAGAGCCTGCAGCCTCAGCCCCGTGGCCCCATAGCCCCATGGCCCCATAGCCCCATGGCCCCGTGGCCCTCACAGGGGAAGAGGTTTAGAAGACGGGGAGTGCGGGGATTGGTTGATGATCTTTGAGCACTTTGTCGTGGTCCCTTTTCTTTACTCCGGGACGTAACTGAATCCTCTGTTGTTTACCTCGCCCCTTCGGGGCTTTTTTACACCTTTTGCAGACTTCTGGTCTGCAGGGCTCTTGTGTTTCAGTGCATTCACCTCAGGAACTCCGTATCCTCGGAGTTTGGTACGATGATTTTCCATCTTGTATTTGATGCTTTGCTGCCAGCCGTAGTAACCTGAGAAGGATATATCTCCTGATGAGAGCCTCAGCAACATCATTTATATGTGCACTTGACGGACAGGCGACCTTTCTCAGGTTAAGATAAAAAAGTGATTATAAATCACCTCGATATATAATCAAAAATGTGTTCAATTTAAATCAGGGTGCCAATACCATTTTTCTCTCCTAATTGTGATTAGCAATTTTCCAAACCAATAAATGTCCATGCTAAGTAAATTACCACAAAAAATATGCATTGATAAGGTAAATATTTTGTCAAACAGGTATATATATATATATATATATATATATATATATATATATATATTTATATATGCAAAGAGTATCATTTGGTCATTCATCATTGATAATAACAGGAACACTGCAACATGTTTTATGCAAATAAGAATGAGGCTGAGAGTAAAACTATCAAATGATGCGACATGTAATCATAAATTGTCTTTTAAGTCTACAAGTGTGTTTTCTGACTCCCCTAAAGAAGACGATCAGTGGTTGAAACATTATGAGGCTACAAGAATGTCCAGCTCCTAACAGTGTGATTCACTCTGTTCAGCAGACACACACTGGTCACAGACTGTTGGCTGCATACAGTCTATGGTTCCATATTCATGATGTTTTATATGAAACAATAAATACATTCAAATCACGTCTTCGTGTCGACCACGTTTCACCGACCAGTGTGATATGACTTTGGAGAAACACGTTCACGGTCACCAATATCGTCTCTCTTTCAACCTACAACTGAACAAACCATCAACATTTTAAAACATATTGGTGTTTTGTGACACGTTGATGTTGTAACCACATTGTAGCCGGTTGAAAAGACGTTCAGACCGAATATCAACCAGTTTTCAAATAAAGATCAACGTCTAAATCCCGGTTGGTCCTCACTTCACGGTGGATGACCCCGGCTAACAACCGGAGCTGCTCGGGGCGAGTAACATAAGAATTTGGCGAAACACTCTTGCAATCCTGGTATCCCCATACACACACACACACATATATATATGTGTGTATGCTAGCTTTGATACCAGGCCTCTTTTCACAGGTCGTGCAACTCCCGGGTCGCCATTTTCATTTTTCTGACATCTGTGTTGCTTGTTTGTTTGGTAAACATGTTACACCTGTCACGAGGAATGCTGCTCGCTAACGGGCCAAGTGGAACAGCATTTATTGTGCCCTGTGTCTCTCTCCCCTTCTTCTCACCTCCCTCTACTTTTTCCATCTGTTACCCTCGCAGTTGAAGTGTGAAGGAGTGAATGTGTGAGGAAAAGCGTGCACAGTGTGGGGATGTGTCGGCACTCACAGATCAACAATAGCAGCTAAAGCAAACAAACAGCTTTATTTCCCTCACAGAGAGCTTTGCTCTAAAGTATTCAGGTCCTTTACTGAAGTAAAAGTAGTAATACTGTGTAGAAATACTCCGATTCAATCAGTAGTCCTGCTTTCAAAGGTGTACTTATTATTATTAGTCTTAGTATTATTACTATTATTAATGTTACATATTTTATTATTGTTTGAACATTACTTGATCACAATGTTGTGGCTCGTTCATTTTGTACCAATTTAGTGTATTTTTTCAAACTTTTAATTTGTAGCATAAACATGGTCATAGACCCAGAAACAGTTATCTTTGCATATAACTATCCATTCCTTACAGAACACTAGAACATCAAATAGAGGAAAATAGACAAAAAGACAACCCAATAATTACTCGTTCTAACTGTGAAGGAAATCTCACGAGCAGCTTAACTCGAGACCAGAGAAGCGGCAGGAGACCTCTTGATGTCTAAAGCTGAAGATTTATTGGCGCTTGTTGGAGGAGAATGGAGATGAAGCAAATACAAGAGTTACAGGTTACAGTCAACTGTGTAATGCCAACCCCACATCCTGAAGGTGCTTATTTCTTAGGTCCTTTCATTATTTTTTACATGGATTAGTATATCTTCATTTTATTTTATAGTCATGAATAAGTATATACACCAACGTGCTTCACATGTAAATTAAAGTCAATTAAATTAAAGTCGGCCATTAAAGTCGAGCTATACATCGTCGAGTACTGTATAACTTCGCAGTAGTTGTACATCTTTGCTGCTCTAAAGCAGTCGGAGCCTCTACATAGTGTTGATGTTGCAGAAGTTTCTAGATTGACTATTTTAGCTTGTGCCAAACTCTATGATCTGTATACGTAATCTCCTACATCTCCTTTTTTCTTTACCCAATAAAAAAACAACCTCAATATGTCTTTATTCTAAATGAACACTCCCTCATATCAACCTCCTGCATGAGTTTCATGTTTTGCTTCATTAGATACCCCTGTGTTTGTAAGACAGTTATTGATATCATTCCTCATGTACGTGTTGGGGGATTTCCAAATCCCAAAATAATGCCACCTTCAGATTATGGGCCCTCTGCTTGTAAAGCATCAATTATCCATATAGATTGTTTTTAAATATCGTATTTTAAGTCAATACAAATAAATGAATAAACTCTTAGTTAGGTTGTAAAATAGTACGATTTGTTCAAAAAGGCAGTTGTTGATTTGATTTTTTTATATTTTATTTAGAAAATATAAATAAAGCCAAATGGTCTTGGATGAAAACAACCACATTCAAGATGTCCAATGCCAAATAAATAACATAAATTACCACTAAAATCTTCAAACAAATTAATACTTAATTTATTCAAATTAAAACGCAATATGGGGCACAAGGAAACCTTCCTTTAAACAATATTGAATTTATAAAAATCGCCTACATCATCAAAAAACGTAAAACAGAGAAAGGAGCAGGCACAGCTGCCTGTAGAGAAAACATCTCTACTTTATTTTAATGTTTTATTGAACTGTAATCGTGGCAACAACATTTAGGCCTAGTAAAAGCCGTTATTATTACAAATAAAAATGGATTCTAATAGCAATAGAATAAAATAAGACTTGAATTAGTAATTCACTCTGAGTCTTTTTAGCTCTTCAGTGGCCGTAATCTCAGTGGTGAGATCCCCCATGTGTCCTCCGGTGTGGGTCAAGGTCTAGGTGAGAGGATTAGGGGGGGCTCAGTGTATCTGGGGTTCAAGGCCCCTCTAATGGCAGTCCTTACATCTCTTGTGATGGTGCAGTCTTCCTAGCTTGAGGCTGATGGACTGCAGAATGCTTTGTTCAGTGTCGCTGCTCAACAGGGTTCAGACCGTTCTGAGGGGTTTCAGCACCTCCTGTCTGTCAGAGAGCCGACGGCGCTCCAACGCCTCATAAGTTCTATGACGTCCACAGTTTCGTCCACAGTTCTGAAGTTTTCCTGTTCATAAAGATCTGGCACGATCTTCACGCTGAGGTGGGCCAGCGAGGGGAGGGTTTCATAGCGTCACCATATTTTTTAATCCTTTTTGTTTTCCACAAGAGAGTCTTGGCTCATGGATGGACTGTGGTCGTTGTGGATGGGAGCTTCCATTGTTTTCAGAGCAGATGTCTGTGTCTTCCCAGACGTGGCAGTCCGACGCTTTATACTGAACTGATCTGGCTGATTTAAGGAACAGGCTCTTTTAAAGGGGAAAACCTTAAAGCCGCTTTTGTCTGAGCCCCTTGATCTGCTGATCTTTAACAGAGGCCTCGTCCGACGCTCTTCTCAGTTTCTCACCGCTGAAACATCTGAGGTGGTTAATAGAGATATGACTGCTCTGTCTGATATGGAGTTCAGGATGAGCAGGCAGCAGTTACCTGGGAAAGTTTTTTTAGGGTTTCAGATTTTAATCCACAGTCATAAAAACCAGTAGGGATTCCTCCCCAAAACTCGGTTCTAAACGGGATCCGGTTCTAAATTAGTAAAAACAACTCCTCGTCTCAAACCTTATCTCTCTGTCTCTGTGCCCATCTTTGCACGAGGGGCAGAGCTGGGCTTTACTCTGACCATAGACTATAAGAAGTGGACGTCGTCATGGTGACGTCACTCGGTGGTTTGTGGGCTACTGTTTTGAAGCCTTGAGTTCGTCGATTTCGCTGTCGCCATCTTGGATTACGTTGTTCTTCATGTTGTTCTTTTTCACAACCAATGAATGTAAGTTACAATGTCTGAATTGCGGAGGAGTGACGTAGAGCCGCCGTATACGGCTCTGATAGCAACCTGTCAATCACAGTAGCCCCGCCCTAAATCATACTCTGCTTTATGGTCTGTTTGACTCTAAATGGACCATCATTTACTAAATGAACATCATGCTGTATTGAAGAAGACTTGAAACTAGAGATTGAGACCATAAACTCATGTTTACAATGTTTACTGAGAGAATAAATCAAGAGAGAAGTAGAGTCATTTTATCATAGACTTCTATACAATCGCACTTATTTTTGCAACCAGAGGAGTCGCCCCCTGTTGGTCAGTAGAGAGAATGCAGGTTTTAAGACACTTCAGCATCGGCTCAATTTGGCAGAACCGGAGGTTGCCGCCTGGCTCTGGCTCAGTACAGTACTAAAAGATCCAAAGTGTGGCTACATTTTACTCAATGTAATAAAACCGTCACAAGTAAGGGAGGTAAACCGGCAATTTATAAAAACATTTGTCAAACAAGCAGAACATAGCAGCACAGTTATCGGCTGTTTAGTGAGCAGCCATTCGTCCTCGTCCTCTGCAGGTAACGTTAGCGATGCCATACGGAGTTTCTAATAAGAATAGGATAATAAATGAAAGCTAATCGCTTAGCTAATCGTTGAGCTGCTGATGTATTTTAAAGATTTTGGAACGTTCTGCTTTCTGCTCAAGAAATACTTTTTGTTTACATACAAGAATAATAAAGCAATATTCATTTTTTTCTTAATTAATTTTCTTTTTTTCTCACAAAAGAATCGATAAGAATATCGTTAAGGAGCAATAAGCAGTATCGATAAGAATGCTAGTATGCTAGTATCGATAAAATATTAATGATAACCATCCCTATAAGCCAGAGTGATTGTTGTTCCACAAACAAACTTAATTTAAGGATCAGTTTCATTATTGGTTTGTGTTTAATTATGTAAGTCCGGTTGGGCCAACTTCTCTTTGGGCCATATACAGAAAAATAAGGAGTCACATTCCAAACAATAGTGAATGTGTAGTTTTTAACCAGTTACACTGCAAGAAAATCTATGTTTTTTATCAGAAATCCCAATGTGCCCTAGAAAATTGATTTTTAATCAAAATAACTACACTACTGAACAGTTAAACATTTGACATCACTGTAGTTTTAATTATTGAAATAATTCAATACTTTAAAACTAATACAGTGCATGGCCTCAATGGTCACTTGAATTATTGTGATGTGTGTGAATCTGTAAAAAGGTTAAGTTAAAGCAGGAAGAAATACTGGTTTCTGTTTGTGGCCTCAGGGCCCACTTAAAAGATTAAGATGCAAATGTAAATGTAAGATATAAATCTGTAAGTCTAATACTAAGATGTAACTAACAGAACAGGCAGAAGTGGCAAAATATTGGTTTTTGTGCCAAGAGCTTAACAAAGAAACATGTTCACTCTATTTAGTCAACATTTCGTGTTTAAACTAAGGTGTGCAATTTATTAGAAATATGTTTCAGCTATATTCCAGTTTATTTTGAATCCACCGCAATCCATTCAAAAACAGCCCGCGGGCCATAGTTCGGCCTCCCCAGGGCTAGACCTATGCAGAACTCTGTGCTCTTGTTTACAGTGTTGTGCCCTCGGAACCAATTTAATCATAAACACACTGGTTGTGTGGTTAACCACACAACCAGTGTGACGACACAGCCAAAGGTCACACCCACAAAGCATTGCAAAAGAGACAGGGTCGGTTGTGTCGCAGACTATATATATAGCAGAGATTTATGGAATATATATATTTATTATATAAAGTGGCAGCATCCTGACCTATACGTCCAACATTTATGACACCATTCACCCATCCAGATGGAGTTCATTATCCTCGCATGATTATGAAAAACCTATTGGTTCAGCTCTGAAAACAGAACATTTCCTATAAAGGTCTTCTAGAGGAGCTACAGAATAAGTCGTCTCGTGGTGACATTTTGTTTAGTGGTTTCTATTTTTCTGTGGTTCATTTTCCACAAAGTTCCATCTACAAACGGTGAAACAACAGGTACGTGCTGTCCCTCAGTAGTTCTCTCGTTTAGGAGCCGGGTCAAAAGGTCATTGTTTGACTATTGAGTCTGGATTGGACAGATCCTTGGTTTTAGGCCCGGACCACTCTCTTTTACATTTTATTTAAAAAAGAGAGGTTGCATGGTATCAAGTGACTGCCATATGTTTGTTCTTTGGGGAATGTACCACCCTAAGACCCCGTGGTCTTAGTGTGGTCACAACAACTTGTTTCACCAGTGGATTTGGAGGATGAGCTGGAGCATCCTGCAGGTGAGGAAACTCTACAGCGGTTGTTGAGAAGTGCCCTTCTGCCATCTGGTGGCTCTTCTTTCTATTTTTGTCTGACTGGTGAAATAAGTTATTGTTATTGTAATAACAATAACTTATTAGACCATATGACCTGTAATGTCTGTCGGCTATCTATCAATTTAAGCAGTATTGCAGCCGTGTGCAGCTCTACGGCCCCTCGGGGGACAATAAAAGTATATCTTATCTTAGTGGCTCTTCTTTTAACTGCTGTGTCAAAAGCCATATAAGCTCTTGATGGAAAAAACCTGGAGAGGATACTGGTAACAAAAGCATAATGATCAAACAATGTCCATATTGTCTGAACAATTGAGAGCTTTTACGAGCTAATATCTGAATGATAAACAGTTAATGTATCACGCTATTTATACATTTTTAATGTCAGCTGTCATTGACATTGACATTTTCACATTCTTCTTCAAAGGAACGGTGTGTGATGTTTAGGGGGATTTATTGGCACATATTGAATATCATATTCATAACTATGTTTTAATCAGTGTCTTGTCACCCAAAACTAAGAATCGTTTTTTTTTTCCTTTGCTTGGAAAAAACAAAGAGCTGAGAGAAAGTAGCCAGGAGGACAGAGGACAGGAGGAATGACTGACACCATCTGACGTCTGTATTCTTAATTATTGATTATTATAATTTTTTAACTTCACACAGAAAAAGTCATTTGATTGACATTTTACATTTGTTTCCAGTGGAATATGAATGACATTATATGGTGACTTTTCTGCTGTAAACAATACTGTTGCTGGAAACAATATTTAGCTATATCTAAATTATAATTAACTTCTAATTGTGTTCTGAATGTATTTGTACTTATAAAATTCAATATATGTTTTTAAAAGGAATGATTTAGTCATGAATAAGAATTGAGTATAGATAAGAGTGGCTCCTAGTTGTGCAAAAATCCTAAAGATACCTATCCCTACCCGAAGGCCACTGTAGTTCTGCGACACGCTTGAGCAGAGGGGTATTTAGTTGGTTGCAACCTGCAACACACCACTAGATGTCACTACAACGCACACACTGTCCCTTTAAGAAGATGAGTGGGGGAGGGCTGCTCTTTGGGCCTTCAGGGCTCTGACTGGTCCCTTCTCCAGTCGTGCAATGCTCTCATGGTGTCACATCCCAGTCCCAGAGTCCCCCTAAGGCCTCAAACCCTGAACCCTCAGGGACTTACTGACGTCACCTGTTAAATGGTTGAGTGTGAGAGACTGTGAGGGCTTGAAATGGTGTAAATACGAATGGGACAGCACTATATAGCACAACACATCACATTACCATGACAACATAAAAAAATATGATGTACAATTGTGGGTAATGGTCTAATACTTTTTACTCCTTTATTTGAACATCTTCCAGGATCTTTCCTCACAAGATGAGAGGTCATTGCAAATAATCTATTTACTTGTTTTTGTCAAAACGACTTCAATAAGAAAATGAAATATTTGATGAATAAATAAATAAATGTCCTCTGATTTCATGTTTATTTATGTCCCATCTTTAATCCTTCATATTTCTGAGTAAATGTAATATACCAGGCTGAACACGCATGTGCCGTCCTCTTTGTTTACCTTTTTTTTATGTCTCCATGCCTCCACTGGTTACCCTGTGTTTAATGTCACATTGTAATGTATTGTGGGTAATTGCCTTGGGCAATGTCTGCATCTAATGCTGACTTACAGAAAGTCACTGACACATCCTCGAGTGTTTGAGGCTCTCTGGCAGACATTTTGAGCCCATTATGAACACTTTCCATAAGTCAGCATTAGATGCAGACTTTGCCTAAGGGAATTACCCACAATACATTGCAATGTATAGTGACTGATTTCGGTGACTTGCCACTCGGCTGGGTGCGGGAGAAGATCCTGTTCCTTACTCACTTTTACAAAGAGATTCCAGGCCATTCATATCTTTGGGTGAGGTTCCCGTTTAATTATAGTTCACAACTGACAATTGGCTTGATATCTATTGGTTTCCTGGTCTCCCTCAGGTGTGTTTTGTTTGCGGTAAAAACCGTGCGATCTGCCCGTCACCCATGCATCATTACATCTGTCAGTTGCACCTGTGCCCCATATATAAACTACCTGCCACACTAATACACACTGCCACCCGTGGTCAACCCGAGATAGGCTCCACATTCACACATATAATACACAGACATAACTAATGGCTCCTACACAATGTGACATTAAACACGGGGTAACCAGTGGAAGGGGGAACATTGGGATTGGGGGGACATTGGGATTGGGCCCCTGTCTTTCCTGAGAGCCTCCCTGCCAATAAGCAGCCTGGTACCAGCTCCCCTTCAGCCTGCCTTCCACAAGATGGAAGCAGAGTTATTGTTCTCACCGGAGCGTAGTGGAACAGACAGAGAAGATGTAATGTCTCCACTTGCATGGTGTAGAAACAATGTAACAGCATAATATGAGGATTCTTAATTATTTATTTTTTTACAGAGGTCAGACAAGGGTCCACTTCCAAAACTCAAGATTTATTTCACCCTTATTAATAAATATATTTTTTTCTAAGCAAAATGTAAATTTGTACTATTAATTCAAGTTTGGAGCTGTTCAGTGAGCAGTAGAGTGACATATTAACCTATTTTTATGTACATGTTGACTTTTAATTTATCTGTGGATATCACTCCTGATCAGGTATAAGCATTGTAAGCTGAGTGAATGGTACCAATTAATTTGAAGCTTTAGTTTTTCCAATTAGTTTTATTATAACACCATCACTAATAATAATAATAACAGTTTATTCATACTTATTCAAACCAAAAGTTACAATGTGTATTTCTTTTTACTAAAATAGTACTCATTATGCAGAATGGTCCATTTCATAATAATACATTTATTATATTATTATATTATGATTATTTATGTATTAATGTGTTAATCATGTTAATACTGCAGCTGGTAAATGTGGAGCTCCTCTTAATATATTTCTATACAGGTATAAAGTTGCAGACAAGGGAAATACAAGTACCTCAAAATTGTACTTAACTTGAGTAAAAGTAACACTCTTGATAAACGCCGATGACCCACGGATGCAAAAGAAATGGAGCAGCTCAGAAAAGAAAAACATCCAATGAATAAATCATTGGAAAAACACATTTTATACTTTTCAGTATCAGGCAAAGTCACGCTTTGACTGATGTCAGTTTCCGTTATGTCGGACCAAAAAACAACACAGTGTATTCATATTTATGACATATTTGTGGAGCAGCAACACACTATTACAGGGTTCCTAAGCATTCTCCAAGCATTTCAATATTGTTCTACTTTCCTTTTTAGCTGAGCCTGATATCAGGCCGTCTGTCAGAGCTCCCCAGAACAGACACACTGTCCAGGGTCATATTAACGTTGGAATGGTAGTTGATGGATGAGAGTACTTTGAACAGGTTGCTCTCTGTTGTGGAGACGCTGTGAACAAGTCCTGGATAATGATCCCGAGGACAGAGCGCGAACCCTGACTCTTTGAAACGCTTCCTGTTGTGTTCTCAGCTCACCACGCCCACCAGTGATGGAGCCCAGTGAGCAGTAATGCGACACTTCAGCCACCAGGTGGCAGCAGAACTGTTCTCTCAGGTATTGGGTGGCACTAACTGCATCACTATCAATGATGGGAACAGGATTAGTCCTTAACCTAAGAAGGCCGGTGATACTGATTGGTTTAACCTTGACTCTGTAGAAGAAGCTTCGGAGGAAAGAAACCACAAAAAACAAAAACAAACAGATTTCAGTTTGATGTCAGATGATGATGCCCCAAAAAACTTATGAAGGATGGGTTAATTACTAGTTTTCTGACACGTGGGTTTAATTTGTGACCTAATTAGGACAGTTGTTATTGTCTATTTTGATGGTCTTTGTTTGTTTGTTTGTTTTTTTCATTTAGTTGGGCTCCACTACTTACCTGTTCTGACTCTTTTGTTATTTGTTGTCGTTTGTGTGACAAATCAGTTTCCCACTATTATTAATAGTGAACTCATTTTATGGGGTCCCTCAGGGTTCCGTCCTGGGTCCCCTCCTCTTCTCTCTGTACACCAACTCTCTCGGCTCTGTCATTCGCTCACATGGCTTTTCCTACCATAGCTATGCTGATGACACCCAACTAATCCTTTCGTTTCCCCAATCTGAAACTCAGGTCAAAATCGACGAATCTCTGCCTGTCTGACTGACATCTCTCAGTGGATGTCCGCACACCACCTGAAGATTTACCCTGACAAGACTGAACTACTTTTCCTTCCAGGGAAAGGCTCTCCCACCCACGACCTGACTATCACCTTGGACAACTCCGTGTTGGCCCCGACCCCGACTGCTAGGAACCTCGGTGTGACACTCGACAGTCAACTCTCCCTCACTGCCAACATCGCTGCAACAACTCGGTCCTGTCGGTACATGCTGCACAACATCAGGAGAATCCGTCCTCTTCTCACCCAGAAGGCGGCGCAGGTTCTGGTACAGGTTCTGGTACAGCCTCTGGTTATCTCACGCCTAGACTACTGTAACTCCCTCCTGGCAGGTCTACCTGCTAGTGTCATCCGACCTCTGGAGCTCATCCAGAATGCAACAGCTCAACTGGTCTTCAACCTCCTAAATTCACCCGCACTACTCCTCTGCTCTCTTCACTGGTTACCTGTGGCTGCTTGCATCCGTTTCAAAACATTGGTACTTGCGTACCATGCTGCGAACAGATGGGGTCCAGTCTACATCCAGGACATGGTCAAACCGTACACCCGCTCACTCTGCTCTGCATCTGCCAAGCAGCTTGTAGCTCCGTCACTGAGCTAACCGCTCAACAACATCACGATTGTTCGCTGTCCTGGCTCCCAATTGGTGGAATGAGCTCCCCAATGACATCAGGACAGCAGAAAGTCTCTACATCTTCCGCCGCAAACTAAAAACACATCTCTTCCGACTATACCTGGAATAAAAAAATAAATAAAAAATTGTATGTATCTCTTTTAGTACTCTAGTAGCACTTAAATGGCACTTATTTATAGCACTTGGTAGTTTGGCTTTCTTGAGGAATTATACTCTCTTGATTCTTGTTGTTCTGGGTTTGAACTCCCATGGTTGAATGCACTTATTGGATAAAAGCGTCTGCTAAATGAAATGTAATGTATTAAAAAATGAATGAATTTGTAGCAGTTTTAGATTTTATTTAAAATTTTGGTTCTGGTCCCGTTCCTGTTCACACTGGCTTTTTACAGAGGAATCGAGAGAAGTACAGATGGGGGTGTACAGACAGACGGACATGTGACTTTTTTTTATTGGACAGTTTTGGTGATTGTCATCCTGCATCATCAGGACCTGCGTGGGGAAATAAAAGTCCAGTGGCTGACAGGAGTTTATGACAAGTGTGTTCAAATATTTAGAGATCCCGACCTTGTTGACGTTTGTTTCGTTGTCTTGCGCCCAGCTGGGATGATATAATTCTGTTTGTTTGAGTAATTTTCTTCTTTTTTTTGTTGAAATATTTCAGGGTTTCAACAAAACTCATAATCTGATGTGGATTTGTGTTGGTCTTGTCATTGCTGTATCTCAGATGTTTGCAGAGTTTTAATTGGTTTTAGAGGTTTTAACATGAATTCACTGGGATGGTGTGGTACTAGTCTTGTATCTATTGTATGAAATGTGTGCGTATATAATAATGTTGGTATAGCTAAACAGGTTTTCATCAACTGTGTTTTAAAGAAACAGAGATTTTCTGCACAACAACGCTGTTTTTATTCATTCACTTTCTTCACAGGAGAGACGTTTCCATTTTACCCTCAAAGCAAATGTGAAGCCACAGAACACCGAGCATCACTGGGACTGCAGACTCAACCAAAGCCCTGTCAGTTTGTCCACGATGTATTTGATGAGGAAAGAAGATTAAACAAACAAAAAAAAACCTTCATCAACGTCTCTCTGCTGCTTTTATAAAGGCGCTTCACACAAGATTGGGAGCATTTCTACTGCCTCTTAACGGCTCTCAACATGGCGACATCTGAGTCGGCAGCTAACGGTGCTAACGGTGCAAAGTACGGCAACAGCGCTGACAGAGCTAACGGTCCGCGGGGCGGGGGCTACACCTCCGCGATGACCGAAGGCATTATCAGCCGTAACCGCTGTATGAGCGCAGTGCCGGGGCGCGTTCACATGCACTAACATGCATTAAAAACGGGTGCGGCCGGCACGGCTGTGTAAACAAAGCACAGAGAAGCATGGATTACAACACACACACAGAGGGAGAGTGACTTCATTCTCTGCTCAGGTATAGACATTACTCGACGACATCTTCACATAGCAAATAGTTAGCTTTTTTATAAATGCTCTGAATATAGAAATTAGCACATTTAATGACCCTCTGATCACACATGTTATACATATTTCGTATGTGTTTTTTTAGATAAAATATCCTCAACTTGTCAAACTGATTTGTTTGAAAGCAAAAACCTCAATAAATTACATAAATAAATAAAAATCATTGTTGTCACAAATCTGGTGTGAAGAAACTTAAAATAAATAAATAATAGACCGCAATGTGGGGTGATAACGTTTAAAAAAAACGAAGTTATATTAATTTGCACTCGTTGGTCACCTGACCTTACTCTCCCTGCACACCAGTCCCTCATTACCTCACTAGGAGACACATTTTACTCATTTAGCCCCACAGCATAAATATACAGTTACTGGAGTTCTCAGATTTTCATTCATTTTAACAGGATTTACAGAAAATCAGCAAGAGTGAATACTTGCTTCAATCCACAAAGTGATTTTTGATTTCATATTACAAGCATTGCAGCTGCGAACATGTTGTCTCCACCCAATCACAATAGCTCTCCAGGCTGACTAATTGCTAATTTTAGCAAATACATTTTATTGTGAAATTTAGCCATTTGTAAATGAGTGACCGTGCCACCTGTTCCGATGGATTTGTTTGCTATGTGAGTGTTTTTGACCATAATTCCTCCTTTCCTATTGCTTTGACTTGAACGGAGGAAGGAGAGTGAAGTCGGTAGCAAACACACAGCGTTCAGTGTATGAGGAAATGCAATGTTTAAATAATGCATCATGACTCTTCTATGGGGTCTCCCAGGGGTCTATTGTGGGCCCCCTCTTATTTTCCATACACATGCTACCTCTGGGGAAAATCATGCGCAGACAGAAGATTGATTTTCGTTGGAACGCTAATGAAATGGAGCTGTATATCATTTGTAGATCTAAAGATTCATGCATGTTTTTATCTCCTCCAGAGTAGCAAAGCACTTTACTCAAGACGATGTAATTTAATTTAATTATTGAACTGTCTAAATATGATGGACCCTTAAATAAAAGCACAGCTAAGTTCTACTAGGAGCTACGCTGTTTGTTTAAATCTCACACTTGTGAAAACTACATGAACATGGTATGGTAAGAATATATAAACTGGAACTCAAAGTTATTTATTTTTCCTTAAATATTTATAGTTAAGAGTACAGCCTGGAGCAGTAACAGGGAGGATGCGGTGAGATCTCGGACACAAAACATGTGAAAAAGCTGATTTTACAGTGAAAGGGAACTCATGGCACATTTTTCAAAAGTGCATAAAATGTGATCAGCATGGACTCACTGACGTGTAAATAAGATAACGGATGCAGGATGAACGTGTGCTTGTCGGCTTGTTGCTCTCCAACTTTAGTTTGTTGCGTTTGTGCTTTGAAAAGTTTTAAGCTCACTTATGTTTCGGAAAATATAGTTGTAGGAAAAGGCATTTCAAATATACAGCGGCTGCACTGCACACACACACACACACACACACACGCACACACACACACACACATGCTCATGTACAGTCCTCTTTCCTGCTAGTTAAAGGAACAGTTCAACATTTAAAAGTCCTCTTGTCTTGACTCTGCAGAAGAGGGACTTAACTTAGTACAACAATCCTTGAAGCACCTATATTACCTGCAATGCTACTCAACCTGCTTCCAATTGTGTGTGAGGTTGTGCCGCGTTTTGCTAGCTAGCGGCTCATGTAGCCAACAAGTAAACTTGGCTAGCAGTTTCCCACTTGCTTCCAGTCTTTATGCTAAGCTAGGTTAAACCCATCTCTCTGTCCTGGACACATAGATTAAAAGGGATATCCATCTGAAACATCGTACTCTGACGACGATTCCCAAAATGTTGCACTGTTCCTTTAAATTAAATTTACAGTTTGCACAGTTGCGCGCTTCCACTGCTGCTCTGTCGGCAGCTACTTGTTGATGCTAAATGATGTTGTGTCCGGTGAGTCTGACAGAGATGAAAATGGAGTGAAGGGCCGGCTTGTGCTTGTGGAAATCAATGCAGCCTTTTCGGCGTTTCCTGATGCATCTTCTGTTTCCTCTG
Organism: Ophiodon elongatus; assembly: GCA_016806645.1. NCBI lineage: Eukaryota > Metazoa > Chordata > Actinopteri > Perciformes > Hexagrammidae > Ophiodon > Ophiodon elongatus. The sequence continues at coordinate 1,604,564 of JACSYO010000215.1, read as the reverse complement.
CGGTCCCGTAAGCTCGTCGGACCACCTGTACTGACAGCAGGAAGCAGAGCCGACTCAGAGCAGGACACATCCTGTCGTTTGTCGTCACAACCACCAAGAAGGGAATCATAATGGAAAGGTCACTGGTCTTATTAGATAAAGGAATACTTCACTGTAGTTTGGCCTTAACTATAGCTGCTTAATTGAATTTGAAGTTGAATTCATGATCAATAAGTTGTGAAAAGTCATAAAGCAGCTAGCTGTGAGGTGTGGTCGCATCATGCAAACATTAAACCAGTGCTCCCCTCCTGCACTAGGGGGCACCAACCAAACCCCATGCTAGGACTGTGAGTGAAGCTAAAGTGCACTTGATAGCAAGGTGACTCTGTGGCTAACATGTTAGCTTGCTAACTGGGCTTCCCCAGAAGACATAATAGTGTTGAGTTTCTCAAACTGATCTTTTTCTTCCTGTTATTGGCCTTGCTTTCTTTAAGTCTGTGTTTGGGCCAAGCGCTGCTAATTAACCATTTATTAAGCCCCATGATTGTCCAATCATAGCTCAGCAGCTGTAACTATGGCACAGCAGAGTTTGGAGTTTATTTTAAGCTTTCCCAAATCAAAATCACAAGAGTACAAGTTTAAGGAATTGATTATCTGGTCTACTTGAAGCTCTTAACGTCAGCATGTCCAGCTAACTCGCTTTGCTGTTAGTAACCTAACGTAACATTACTTCCAAGGATAGTATATCGTTCACTAGCTTACAGGCCTTGTTCAGGACTGGAACATCCACTGTTTTGGAGTCTGTCCTGAATGCTACGAGACTTTAGGCTAACAATAGCAACTGTGTACTACACCTGCTCAATCTGCTAACAATTGCTGCTTTTGTCAACCTCTGTCTGAAATATGGGAACCATTGTTTACTAAAACGTCATCTGATTGCACCTACTGTAGAGCTCTTCCTAACTTGATCCTGACGGCTCCCAAATAATTGTCACGTCTCAGGTTGGTTTTGGGCCATTTTGTTTACATAAAGCTTGGGTCTCTGGTTGGGTTCAGGTTCACCCAATGCCCACTGAGAATGGTTTACCCAATGGGTTGCTTTAGACTAGCAAGCATCAGTAACTGATTAAACAAAGAAAATATATAGTTTTCTGGGTATCACATTTTGCACTACCAGTTGGGTCTTAAAGACTCAAAGAAGGTATTTCAGGCCCATGCAGAACTTTACCTACATCTCAGCGTTCGCTATGATTCCTGGGTATTGTAGGAGCTACTGAAACAAATGAGAGCTTGACTATGATCGGAAAAATTTACTTTATCTGTGAACACTTTTTATTCCACTCACTTTTTGTACTGCAACTGCAACAATTTCCCATTGGAATAAATTAAGTTATAGCTAATTTTTTGCCTTAATAAATACAAGTTACATTCATGGCATGGGCCTAGATTCACAATAACATCAGTGGAGTATTCCTCTATTATAATATTATTGTGATCGTTGATGGTGGTAGCCAATAGATGGTCTGTGTGTATATATATATATATATATATATATATGTGTATTTGTATAAGTATTTTGGGGCCACCAACACAATCCAGTTCAGGGCCAAAAGGAGCCCCAAGGCCCTGGTATAAATATAAGTTTTCATTATCAGTCGGTCTCATCATTTTTGTTCCTCGGGGCTTTAGTGTTCAGACGGATGGTGGAGGACAGCCATCAAACAAGACCCATCCTCCGTGATGCAGAGCTGGGGAAAGATGGGAGGGGGAGTCTCTATGGGAGCTCGTCAGCAGACTTCCCCTCCTGCCTCCTCTACTGTTTCCACATCTCCACAGCGAGTCCGCCGCCCGCCCGCTCTACATGATGCTGCACTTCCCCTTCAACTTGTCGGCTCGTTTCTGTTTTCCTGAGCGCTTGCCGTCGATGCTCAGACTCATGTCCCTCTTCTTCTCCAGGGACAGCAGCTCCTGAAACAGTTCCTTCACGTTGGAGTTCGTCTTGGCCGACGTCTCCATGAAGGCACACTTCCAGGTGGCGGCCTGAGCCTCGGCTTCCTTCCTCTCCACCTCGCGCTGGGCTGTCTCGTCGCTTTTGTTGCCCACAAGCATGATGGGAATGGACTCCACCGTACCTTTGATGGCCAGGACCTGAATGGGACATTTTGATCAAGTCAACACGACCTTTCTAGAAAACATTCATGATGCAGCTTTAAAGCTTTCAAACTTCACCTGTAGTAAAAATCTTCAAAAATACACTCCTTTGTTTTACTGGTGCTTAATAGAAACTGATAATATTATCCATATTTTATTTAGAACCTTGAAGCTTATCTGTATGAAGAAAATCAGAATTACTTAAATTCTTTAATAAAAACTTTAATTTAAGAAGTAAAATAATGATTAGTGACTACCATGTAGTTTTTCCCAATTGTGGGTATCATGACAAACTCCTGCTAATTCACAACTAAAAGTTCAAGTTGAAGATATCTGTCCTGTTGACAAATGTTTCACTTTGGCTATTGAGTTAACGTGAGCGCACCTCACATGAGCACACAAAAGCTAACGGGACGTGAGCTAACGTACGCTAGCAGCTTAACAGGACAAGCTGCAGTTCAGCTCTGAGTTCTGGAGGTCCTGATTTAAAATGATGACGACGTTAAACATGGATGTGATGCACTTTAATGCACAACAAGAGAGTCCAACTGTTAGCTATCTGCTGCCATTGGCTGTCGGTCAGTACTCCACTGCTATCTAGCTAATACGACGGATTGGTAGTCTATTTATAGATTCTATAGATTTAAATTACCAAAGTCAAAAATAATTTTACTTGGTTTATTACTTCTTCTGGAAGCCATATCAGACCTTTATTTACTGTACTATTACATGATCATAATATAATATATACATATTATTATGTTTTTTTCTCATAACATGCAGAGAGCGCATCTTTAAACCATGAACGGAATCAACCCAATCGCTGTCCTTATCAAAACAACATAGAGTGTCAAACATCAACTCATTGCATTAACATTAATTGACTCCAGCTGGTGAAATCTAAACATGAGAAGCCTTTATGTCATGCATGATGATTGGGTGCAGAGGTTGAAGAGACAGGACACCGAACATAAGCTTTTGATGCTTTTATGGGGTACTGTTTGGATTTCGGATTTAAATGTCCAACCATACGCAAGAGAACATAAATCAGGGGTTCCTGCAGCTTATTATAACGGAGGCACCCCACCTTACCTGGAATAAAGACCACCCTTGCATCAGAAGAAAAATAATTATACCTTTATGAAATATTCTTGAGGGGGAAAAAAAGACCCTACAGTAACTGTAACTGTTAGTCAGTCACCTAGAAACAAAATTAAAGACTCTGACCTGCTGGTAAATGGGTTTCAGCTCCTCCAGTGATTGGCGGCTGGTGATGGAGAAGACCAGGATGAAGGCGTGGCCCTTGGAGATGGAAAGGCGCTGCATGGCTGGAAACTGGTGACTTCCTGTTGTGTCGGTGATCTGCAGTGTACAGACGCTCTTGTCGCAGCTGATCACCTGCAGAGAAAACAGGTACTGTTCAACAAGTCGGTATCACAAGAGCTTAAATGACACATAGGCAGTGTTTTAATTTAAAATAAATTATGGTTTTCATGTCTTACCTGTCTGTATGTGTCTTCCACAGTGGGGATGTAGGTGTCTCTGAAGGTGCCTTTGACAAACCGAAGGACCAGCGAGCTCTTCCCCACCCCGCCGGCTCCGAACACCACCACCCGGTAGTCGTTGCTCTGCTCTGGCATTCTGGGAGTGTGAGTCTGCCTGCTGCTCTGGATAGCTGACCTGTATGCTGAGAAGGAGATGAAAAGAGGAGAAGTTGTATTACGGCAGAAATGAAAGAGAAACCTGAACGTAAATTTCAAGTCACGTCCAGTATATGTATACATTAAATATACATTAATCCAATGTATATGTACACATTGGATTATTGTTGTAATCCAATGTATACATATTACGTATGATGTCTCGAGTTTCAGGTTGATTTAGATTATTTTCAGAAATGTTTTGGTAGCTTTTTCCAAGATGGAAATCACCGTTTGTGGGAAATCAACCAAATAAATTGAATAGTAATAGAAAAGTCAATATCTGGTCATACTTTTAAAAGCAGGCGTAAAAGGGAAAGCGGGAAATGAGCACGAACTCCACTCACACTGCTCCTGCAGAGCGAGGCAGGAACAGACAAACGATCTGAATGTAATTAGTCTGAGTGCCATCAACGGTAACTGGTAAATGAAAACCACTCTGGTGGTTTTATTCTGGGAGAGTCCTTCAGCTGGACGCCCAATCTGCTTCAAGTGCAGATTATCTCCATAACAATGAGCATGTAATTTAGAAGCTTCAGTGCATCATTCCCCTTTCACATTATATCCACTGTTAGCAAGCCCAGCAGCCCATAGTTTGGATTAAAAGTGTTTGGTTCAGGTTAGCAGAGCGATATTTTTTTTAGCAGCTAAACAAGTTAACTTACAGTTATATTTAGCTTACAGTTATATTTAGCAGCTAAACCAGTTAGCTTACAGTTATATTTAGCTTACAGTTATATTTAGCTTACAGTTATATTTAGCAGCTAAATAAGTTAGCTTAAAGTTATATTTAACAGCTAAAACCATTTGGTGAAGGCTAGCTAATGGTATCAGTTGAGAATATTAAACAGTTGGTGACGGTTATAAATCAATACAAGCTAGCTCTTGGTAGCTTTGGTGGATATTTTTAGCGATTGTTCCAGGTTAGCTAACTGGTTCAAGTGACTAAATTGTTCAATTTTGGAGCTTAAACTGTTCAGTTCAGTAAGCAGGTTTTTGATTCAAGTCGGCAAACAGTGTAATCATTTTCAGATTAGCAAACAGTTAAGTCAAGCGAACTTGTTGGTTCAGGTTAGCAAATGGCATATCAATAATTATAATTTAGTATAAACATAGGAACTCAAAATACATTTTCCAAGTCAGTGCTTCATTTATCCCATCTAATGCAATTTGGGGTGCTAGCTAACCGTGACAATAGTGCAAAACAACACTTAGCCAAAGCAGAGCTGTGTGTTTGGATTTCAGCTGGTAAAACTGAAGAATGTGGCTGAGGTCTTATTTATTTTAGTCACAGTTTAATTTAGCTGAGGTTTTTTCAGGCTGGCTCATTTTAGCAGCTAAATCACTTTGTACATTGTAGTGACTTGTTCACAAACAGATAAACTTGTAAGCAAAACTATTTTGGTTTAGTTCAGTGTAGCTTCATTCTATTTTATATTCAGCTGAAAAAGATAATTTGAATGCGAGCAAAGAAAACTTAAATATGTGAACGGTGTTTATGATAGGCCTACTGTATATGAACCTGTGTGTTTTCTATGTGACAGACGGGAAGTGATGAATAAATGCTGCTGTGATGAGCCTGTTTTGTGTTGCAGCTGCAGCTCTGTGACATTTAAATCTTCGGCGACCGCAACACGTGGACATCTGATGAGCGCCTCGCCCCCTCTATACTCTCACAGCGAATTCACAGATAACGCGACGAATGGGAATGGATTAAAAAGACGGAGCGAAGGGCCTCGGGGAGTTTCCCAGCATGCCGAGCTTTATTCCCCCTCGGCAGAATGACTAACGAGCATCGATTAGAGCTTTACATCTTGTTAAAGAAGAGAGCTGATAGAAACCAGAGAGGAGGAGAAACTACTGAGGGGGGTTTCAACGTGACAGTGTGAGTTATGCCACCACACTGATTTATTCCGATGCTCTCAAATATAAACCATTTCTCATTTATTCACTGTCATTGACCCCCGTCAAAAATAAAAAAAACACTTGCCACCAGGCGTGACAACTTTTCTGGGAAAGAAAACGTAATTTCCCTGTAAAGAATCTCTGATCTACTGCTTTATCTACTCCCACTCACAGTTGACAGCCTCCCACAGCGCACCGAATCCAGACTGTAATAACGTCTGTAGAACAGGAGATACCATGCCACCATTCGGTTCTTTCCACCCACTGCTTCTCGCTGTGTGAGCCAAGCTGACGGTCTACCTTTCAAACAGCATCAGAGTCTGGTTCTGCAAACCTGTTCCTGTCAGCGCGTGTGTGTATAACTTATCGAAATTCACACTTTTCGCATGAGTTACCAGCGCAAATAACACTCAGATCTATTAAAAGAAAACACTCTGAAATAAATTACAGGTTCAGGATCTCTGCATCGCTCAGACTCATGAAACATTACGTAACTAAAGGCTCAGTAGACCTCAGTCCAGTTCGTAAATCAAGAATATGGCTAGAATGCATATATACATTTCAGTCCATCTCAAATGCTTCTTGGATGCTTTAACACATTTTGGTATCGGATGAAATGTGAAGTGTCTTGAAGTGTGGACAAATTGTTGAACCCCTCCACCACTCCTGTCAACCAGAACTGAAGAAGCCCTTTTGACGAGAGGTGAAAACATCTTCAAGAATCTAAAGCGAGTCCAGCTGCCTTTTGACTTCTGGATAACTCATCAGGCTTCCTTCTAACTCACACAAACACCAGACTGCATGTTAAGTGTTTGAATTCAGTTCAGCTGCTGCTGTTGCGAGCTGAACGTCTGACATCAGCGCTCGTTATCTCCACCACAAATTTAGGCCAGTGACTAATCAGCAGCTCGTTAATCAATCTCACACACAGACACACACGCACCTGCCTCCTGATAGCATCCATTGTGTTTCTGGATGTAACCATGGAAGCATCTGAATGTGCATGCGTGCGTGTGTGTGCGAGTTGTCTGGTTGCTGTGGCAACGGCGCTCGGAGGAGAGGAGAGAGAGAAACAGACAGCGGAGATTTATACACTCGCAGAGGAGTGCAAACATGTCATCATCGGCAGGGCCGTTGTCACGGTTACCCGCCTGCCCACATCATCTGACGTCACTTCCTGTGCGGAGGCGGACGGCAGGGAAAACACCACTGACTGAACCAGGGGCATCAGAGCTACAGGAATACATCTGCTTTCATCACAAACGGGACAAAGCTGTAAAATAGAATATACCCAGTGAGATTATTATCAGTGTGTTATTAATTCACGTCAGGGCTTCGTTGATGTGGGTGTGCCTCAGACTTGATGAGGAAAGAAACACTTAAAAATGCCAGGTAGTAAAAATAACTTCTAAATCTGCTGACACACATAATCCTCAGCCACAGTCACGACTCTATCAGGCTGTAATGTTCATTAGACACCAGGAAACTGAGCTGCTGGACGGATGAAGAACTGACAGACATCCTTAATGTTAGTAGTCTAAATTCCAGTGTGAGAGGACACAATAACTCATACACAAAATGTAAGCAGGAAGTAAAACAACAAGTAAATGATAGGTATAGATTTATGATGTGATTTTATAAAAAAATGTTCTTCCCCTGTACTATATTCCCATTTCATTTTCTTCCATAAACAATCTCCTCAGCGTCACCGTCGTTCCACTCTTGTTTGGCGGACGTGCCTAAATACCACAACACTTCTTCAGAAAAGAAACACGTCACAGTTGACCCAGAGCTTCGTATTGATTCGTCTTTAGTTCCGGCTCGCCGATCGCGATGCGCGTCACATAATGTGAGGCTCTGTGGTTGGGTGTTTGTTCGTGGGTGCAATGCATACTGGGAGTGATAGTTGACTTGCCCTCCTTTGTTTTTTTTATGTCCACGGGTATAAGGAGCTGAGACAGTGTGATAAACTACCGAGGATGTCCGTTCTGTCCTTCCATAAACTGACGCCAGATACATTAAGACTAAAACACTATAGCGGCACAAGGACGCTAAATTACAAATCCTGCTCTCTCTCTTCTCTGCCTCTGATTGGCTAGTACTCGTCGCCCACGTTGGTTGGATAGATGAGGTGTAGGCATAAGGAAGGAGATTGGTTAGGGTGAGAATATCAAGATAAGCCAATCAGAGGGAGAGTAGGTCGGGTCAAGCCTTCGCCATAGTAGGAAGAAAAAATAAATATCACAACCCAGGACGGAGCCCCGTGGTGCTCGTTATATTTTTATATATATATCTATCAGTATGCAAACTGAAATTAAGACATTGTGTACCTCCGTGCACAAAATACATGATGGTGGTGCAACAGGAAAATCAGTGACTAAATCAAATCAGTCTTACAAATGTGGAAGGTAAAAACATGATAATGTGTCAATAGTGTCTGAGTAAACACAGCAGGCTAACATGCTGCCACCAGCATGCTAATGCTCTAGAATGCTATGCTAGCTAATTAACGAGCAGGAAGCAATCAACACAAGTTGTGTATTTTTTTCCCCTACTGTCTAAAATGAGAACGTGTGAACTTTATGACACTGTTGCTAAGAATAGATATCACACACACACATGCACGCACGCACGCACGCACGCACGCACGCACGCACGCACGCACACACGCACACACACACACACACAGTGTTTTGTCTCCTGCACTGATAAAATTAAATCCTGTAGACCTGTGTGTGTGTGTGTGTGTGTGTGTGTGTGTGTGTGTGTGTGTGTGTTTGTGTGGTTGTGTGGTTGTGTGTGTGTGTGCGCTGCTGCAGTTTCACGCCTTCAATTTGATTTCTCCAGAGCTTCAATCTCATCTCCGAAAAACACATTGTATTATAAAAATAATATTAGATATAAATATAATCTATTATAATTATTTTTCTAATAAACTGTATGAATATATTATAACAAAGTCAATGGGAGTTTCTTTTTTTACGATCTAGCTTTATGTGTTTCTGAGTACGTACTCGTATTAGCAGTGCCGGTGTGGAAGTTATGGTCTGATATAAATATTATAAATTGAGATAGTACCAGTTATAAATCGCTAGTAGTACTAACAGTAGTAATGATAATACTGGTAATTAGTTTAATCAGAAATAAAACTTATTCAGCTTCTAAACTCAAATACTGAGCTCCACAACATCTTATATCATCACGTTTTGTACTATAGTATTTGTACGTAGCTGCAGTACACTATAATATAAGTATATTACTTAATGCATCAGTGACAATTATCCAATGACATAATATAAGTGGCCATTTTGCTGCATGATGGATTGTTTCATTTTTTTATAATGTGTTACCCGGCTACTTCTGTAACCCCATTTATTGGAGTATTATTTTATTTCTAGCCTATGTTTGCGTCAGTTAAGTATCTTGACTACTGATTCCATCACTGCTTGTAATACTCTGAGGAGTACTTAGACTGTATCATATTTATCTTTACAAATAATCAGGAGTTTACTTTCGTTGCAGTATTCCTATAATATATCTACACCGACTACGGTCACAGACTGTCGTCACGAAACACAACATACCTGTATGCTACAACACACGCACACGCGCACACACACACACACACACACACTCACACACACACACACACACACACACACACTCACACACACACACACACAAAGCTAGCCCGCTGCTTTGTTCTCAGTTTCAATCAGCTGCAGGGTATCATTACCTCCTCACATCATGGTAATCAGTCTGACTCCCATTCAAAGTGAGGACGGCTCGGGAACGCGCATAGCAGGGCATGCGCACCCAGTAGTTTTCGATGAACGTGCACACACGCACACACACACACACACACACACACGCACACACACACGCACACACACACGCACACACACACACACGCACACACACACACACACGCGCGCACAAACGGACACATAAACGCACGCACGCACTCATACAGACACGTACACGGCGGTGACTGCTGTCGGTCCGCTCCCCGCTGTCGGTGTGTGAGTGTCGGTGTGATGTGTGCGGACTCACCGTGTCTCCTCAGGCGGGGTCCTCGGTCTCTCTGTGTGCGGGGTTTCTCTACTGTGGAGCGGCTGTGAGCATCCTGAACCCTCCGCTCTCTGACTCACAGCATCATCATCAGCATCATCATCATCATCATCATCATCCTCATCCTCCTCAGACCTGCTGCTGATCAGAACACATCAGCCCTCCTCTTCCTCCTCCTCCCTCCATCAGCATCACCTCCTTCCTCCGCTCAGCCGGCAAAAAAACAGGAAACAAGACTTTCGCTCGGGGTTTTTTTCCTTTGATTTTCAGAATAAGAGCACGATGTCGCTCAACCTACAGAGGTCAAACATTGTCAAAACCATGAATTTGCCGCATGGAATCCAAACAGTTGGAACAAGCAGTCATTAAAACACTTAACGAAAGATGGAAGATACAAATTCAGCCTCATAGAAGACCGAGCCTTGTTATAATTGTAAAATGTTATTATGTCATGTGACATTCCGATGTCAGACAACCATTCTGGTAAAATATAGATCACAATCAATTACCTAAATGGAATAAGAAATCAAATCGTTTTTACTTTTTATTTTGAAGGCTGTAACTGTGAAGCGGAAGTCTTATTTTTCAGCTCGCACCTTGACATCTCATCATCATCGTCCTCCAAAGTAAAAATACATTTTCCCTCCACCTCCATCAGCGTCACTCATGCGTCATCAACAGAAAAAGTAGAATGGAGTAAAAAAACATTATGAAACATCACAATAAAACCCCATAAGATTACACTAGAAACAGATACACTGTAACGATGATGATGCTTGGGTTCAAGTTCAAGAAATGCGTTTTAATGATAAGAAAATAATAAAGATCTTGTTTTTTTAAATAACATTTCAATATGGAAAATAAAGAAAAATATGATTTTGTTACTCTACATACAGTATTTCAAATAGATCTCCTTGTGTTTCATCAGATCCCTTTAGATTGTATGAGAGAAAGAACTGAATAGAATAGAATATTGTATATTTTCATTCTTGACATCTGTGACAGAAAGACACCAAACAAGCAGGATGAGCTGTTTAGGAAGAAGTACTTTCCTGAAGTAAAAATACTAATATGTGTGCAGGTCCAACCTTTTTAATCCTTCCAATGCTGAGTTGACTGCCTGAAGATGGAAGCGGAGTGATATCAGGCAATGAATATACAAAAGTATGTAAGTATTATCGGCAACATGTACTTAAACTAAATAAAACGCCTGTCTGTGTTTGACTATAATCCATGATGTTTCTGGATTAATAATGCCACCTTAATGTCTATGTTGCATGCTGCTGTTTACAGTTTGGTGCTAACGGCATTGAGTGATCAATAACTGATTGATTATTGTCACATGTTGCATCAGGAGAAACTGTCTCACTGTGAAGGGGCATTTAGAAAACAAATCATGAAGCTGATCCCAAGACCTGGGGCTTCCTCTAGTGGACAGTTGGAGTACTGTAATAAAAACAAATAAAACACACACACACACACATATAAATGTATATACACATATATATTTATATATATATATATATATGTATATATGTATATACATATATATATACATATATGTATATATATATATATATATATATATATATATATATACAAACATATATATATATATGTGTATATGTATATCTACAAACATATATACTGTTATGGGACTTCTTCGCATGAATTGGCCGTAACAAACACAAGGTTTCGACACAGGCTGACAGACATCTAGGCCTTGGCACGTGGAATCCAGCAAGCCATGTTCAAAACCTTTATTGAAAGAGACACGGGAGTTCTGGCCCCGAACATACTCCCTTACTGTTGTGGAGGCCACCTAGGAACTCCGCTGGTGGATGCCGGAGTGAAACAAGGCCTTTCATGCTCGGTTGGCCCAGGAGTCCCCTGAAGCAGCAGGCCGACACCAGAAGGGGTTTGTGCTTTTAAAAGGTCACAGAGGCAAAATCCAGGGGTGGAAGGAGTTCGGAGAGAGAGAAGGGCTTTCAGTCGGCCTCAAGGAAGTTCTGGTAATCCGCTGGAAGCAGGGCTTGGCTCCCGCTGAACAAGAGAGTGTGCTCCAATTATCTGGGTCCCCTGAGCTCATTCCATGGTGCTCAAACCCACAATTCCAGGGGTAGCAATGTGGATTTTCATCCCTGCAGAGTGGTTGGGGGTTCACGAGAGTTTGCATGTGTTTTGTGGACTAGGAGAATGCTTGGAGAGTAATCCACTGGAAAACAGTGGATCGTTCCCTCTGGGTTGGGAGTGATTATAGGCCAATATTATAGTATGTACGGCTATTCCCAACCACTGGGGCCGGGGCCCAAAAGTGGGCATTAGAATGGCATCTAGTGGGCAGTGGAAGTACTGCCAAAGGGGTTGGCTAAAATATAAAAAAGTAGTTTTTTTTACACATCATCAGGTAGACAAACGTGTCTTGCCACTGTTATAGCTAACGTACCCTCTGATGCAGTGACACAACATGGATCAGTTTTTGAAGTGAAAAAGTGACAAAAATAGAAAGCATATATAGGAAGAAATAAGATCCCCGAAGACATTAAATGTGGATCCCTCACAGGCAGGCCATGATGGGTGAGGGTATAAGCAGAATATTTATTTTGGTCATTACAGATGACAGTGGCATATTTACAGCCCGAATCATTTCTTCTCCTTTTTTTTGTCATGTCGATGGCCGAAGAGCAAAATCTCCTATCTGAAAAATGCACTTTTTTGAGAATACTAAAAAAGGTTACGGATACCCAATACATAATACAAAATACAAAATAATACAAAAATACAATATATACAATATATATACAAAGTGCAGATAGGGTTATTCCCCACTTTTCCTGGATCATTTTGCAGATAGGAGGTTTTGCACTTTGGCCATTGATGTTATAATTATTTCTTTATTTGGTAAGGTGGTCCTTTGATTTTCTTTTTTTTTTAATAATCAGAAATGGAACTTAAATTACAAAAGGTTGAGAGTATTGAGTATTTTTGATTGAAATGAATATGTGGTTCATAAACGGATGAAATACGTACACTGCTTCAACAGCATCCCCCCTTCCCCCTCTCCCTCTCTCTCTCCCTCCCTCTCTCTCCCTCCCTCTCTCTCTCTCCCTCAGTGATCTTCAGCTCAGCTCGGAGTCATGAGGTAAGAGCAGACCGCTCCTTATATTTTTGCCTTTAACTCACATAGATCTCGTATTGCATGCATATATATATATATATATATATATTTTTTTTTAACCCGGAATAGAGTACCGACCCGCCCTTTGGCACGGTTCGGGGACCGGTTCTTCCCGGATGTGCAGCTAAAAAAAAATAATTAAAGACAATAAGAGCCTCGCTGATCAGCGCAGATTGACGGGAGGAGGCTAGTGGGTCTGGATTACAAAAAAATCGGAATCTTTTAAATCCCATTTTTTAAGGTTTAAAATCACATGTTTGTGGATTAAAGTCGGTTTTCAAAGCTGCGTTTTGATCATGTTTTCATTTGGGCTAATTCATCATGATGCAGTTTTTTTTTGCGGGATGCGTCCTATTTTCTTTCTCCTCCCTCATGCGGGCAGAGGGATGGAGGATGGAGGAGCTGATGAATCATAGATGTCGTCAGAACAGAGAACATAAAACACACACACACACACACACACACACACACACACACACACACACACACACACACACACACACATTTCAGAGGTCAAACGTTAATACATAGAAAACAGAAGAAGAAACATATTTCACTATTAGATTTAGTAAATAAAACGGTGAATAATGTCGATGTTAGAAACCCATCCGATTCGCGAACGCGAATCTTCACGCACGATCTTCTTCCAACGAGCTCGTCCGCGTTGAATCAAACATGTGAACATTTGTTGGGTCTGATTTCAGCCTGTTCATTTAGTTTCCGGCTGGCTGTCCCAGTCTGCGCTGGTTCCACTGGTTCATCGTGCTCGTGCTGGGAGGCTTCAGGGCAGTTCAGGAGGCTGCTCATTTATTCCGCTTGCCTCAGTGGGCCTTTACAGTCTCTCTCTCTCTCTCTCTCTCTCTCTCTCTCTCTCTCTCTCTCTCTCTCTCTCTCTCTCTCTCTCTGCTTAAGTGTTATTACATTTATTTTCATGGAGGGATCGGTTTATTTTAAAGATTCATATTAGGTGATTATTTCTGTCTGTTTTGCCTATTTATTGTTGATTCGTGGATCTGGCATGGCAAGTGAAAGTCGACCCAGTAAAAGGAGGAAATATGAATAATAAAGGAACCCTGTGGGATCAGGAGCAGCTCTGCTGGTGAGGATTGCTTTCAAACCTGTTCTAACAAACTTGGTTTGTTGGATTCACATGAATCTATTTCTATTATACTTAGCTATGGAGTGATGAAATAATAATCACAATAATACTATAATGCCACTTGATATTACTTTCTATGAAAAGCACAAACTTTGAATCCTGAGTTTATAGTTGCACGTAATTTTGTTGTTCTAATATTTGCCTCCATTAGAGGGGAGGACAGAGTGGACAGGAAGTGAAGGGGGAAAGGTGACGTTGAGGTCACGTGATCAGCATCATAAATCACTGGGAAACTACGCAGGTTGAGGTTTTGTTAGAAAAGGTCGATAACAGTCTGGCTGTAAATGTGCCAGAATCTGGTGCATTCACAAAATTAGTTTTGCCTTTATGCATTTTCAATCTTCCATATATATCTGCTGGAATGCTTTTAAGCCACGCATGTATGTTTTAACATACATTTTTACATATACTATTTATAATGAGAGGGTAACATTTAGTTCTGAGGAGGTTTATCCAGATATTTATATGATTTTCCCGTTCAGTGTTAATACTGAATCATTAATGCGTGCTGATAGACGAGTCTGACGGAGGATGAGAGATGTTGGATGGAGGGTGTGGCTCCTCTTCTGTCTAACATCTCTGTTTTACTGATGGACATCATCATATACTGAGTTTCAACCTGAAAATCAAAAGAGGAGCTTCAGTTTAATCAGATTCACATGTTTACAGAATGAAAAGAGAGAAACCTGAGTGGAGATTTCAGCTGTTGGTTTCAGGGCTGTAATCTGGATTATTACAAACACTGAGTTCTTAAGAAGTGTTGAATAATGGCTAAAAATGGTGCTACTACAAGGTCACCACAGGTTATATAACACGGTTCCCTGATTTCTATCAACATTCAAAGTTACATAAAGTAACAGTTTGTAAAAACCTCCTCATCCCCCAAAGCACACATTAATGAACCTGCAGAGACTTTGCAGAGAGATAATCCATCAATGTCCACTCAGTTATTCTTGATGTCAAAGCTACTCTTTTTTTTCTTTCTTTCTTTGAGCCGTGAAATCTTTACTTGAAAATCAAATTTAGCCTCCAGTATTCCAAAATATATCTACAAAATATCTGTAAAACCCCTCTTGGTACAATGTTCCTCCGAAAGCGCTAAATTGGTAGTTTTATAAATGTAATTTTGAATGTGACAATGAAAGTTTCTGTTTTTGAAATGTTGTAAATTGATCAAACAGTGGCCAAAGTCTTTACAGCAACATTAATCAGGGTCTCAATTCCTAAATAAACATCCAGATATCTGCAGTACATGCAAACTCTGACATCTGAGCTGTAGAACAGAAACATATTTAACACAAGAAACAACCAAATTGACCTGTTGTTGGATCATCCCTCTTATGTTGTTCAGTAGTCGGATGTCTGAGTGCCCATGACACACCAACAGGAAGGGATTTCTCTCAGCTGCATGTCCACATGATGAGAATATTTGTAAGTGAGCAAACAATCAAACCTGAAGGATTATTTCTCAAGTTTCTCCAATGAAGTGAAACCAGCTTCTGACTGGAAGAAAGGGAATCTATCTGAAAAGTGATTGATTTACAAAATGGAGGCTGATTTATTGTCACTGTTCAACAAAATGAAGTTGTAGTCCATTTATGCGACATGAGAAAACAACTTGAGGAGTCTCACGTCCTGAGGGAAGACGCTGCTCTGAGGTCTGGTGGTTCTTCTGTACCTCTTGCCAGACGGCAGCAGGGTGACCAGGCGGTGGCTGTGGCCTTTCAGTATCCTTTGGGGTCTTCGCAGGCACCTCTTGTCACCAATATCACTGATGCGTCAGCAGGATGGAGCCGATGACCATGTCAGGCTGTTGGTGATGCCGATTCCCAGGAACCTAAAACTGCTCACTTGCTCCAACTCGGCTCCTCTGACGTAGACGGGTGTGCGTTCAACGTTGCTTGAATGAAGTTTTAAGTTACTGAAGTAATTTAGATTTGATGGAAAAGAGTTTGTGTCCGTTAATGGTTCCCCTTTAACATCATAAGATCCTACAGAGTGTTGTTGTTGGTATGTTGCCCTGTGGTTTTCTCTTTAGTGTCTGAGCAGCGGCGCACATGGATCAAATCAGAAGAACGTCAGAAAGGTCCCTGTTCTATTCACACGGACGTGCTGATTTCTATCAGAAACAGAGAGGGTAAAGAAGTTTGACCTCTGACCCCTGACCTTTGTGTGTTAGACTGTCAGTTCAGATCAGATGCCGTGTTTTCGGGTCGTGACGGTCCAGGGTGCTGCAGCTGTGACTCAGCGAGCCTCGGGGACCGGAAGTTTTCTCTCTCACTGAGCCGGAAGAGGCAGTGATGAAGTTATGTAACAGTTAGAACAGCCGTGTTCGTTAGAGAGCTGAACGTCTTCCGTCAAACATGGAAGTTTGTTGTGGCAGTGATGTGTCACCTCTGACCTTTGACCTTCTTCTTGTCGGTTAAATCTGCTGAATTTGAATATTCTTCTTGGTTCCAAACATCAATGTCAACTCAAGGTCCACGCGTTGATTCGTTACTCAAGGTCCACGCGTTGGTTCGTTACTCAAGGTCCACGCGTTGGTTCGTTACTCAAGGTCCACGCGTTGGTTCGTTACTCAAGGTCCACGCGTTGGTTCGTTACTCAAGGTCCACGCGTTGGTTCATTACTCAAGGTCCACGCGTTGGTTCGTTACTCAAGGTCCACGCGTTGGTTCGTTACTGTTTTAATAGCAGTGTAAAGCCGCTAGTGTCGGGAGCCGCGTAACGTCGGATGAAGTGATTTCTGATTTTGTCGAGATAAAGACACGGACAAGCAGTCGACCTCCAGAAGTCACAGCGACAGAAGCAGCACATTTCATATTTCCTGGACAACAACAATAGGGCCATGTGTTCGCAGACAGGAAGTGCGAGCGCTGACTCACTCTGTGATGACACGACCGTTTGTTGTTGTGCTGAATGAAGCCTGTTGAGTGTGCGGTAAAAGCTTCCTCCAATATCCACCCATCTCCTCCTCCTCCTCCTCCTCCTCCTCCTCCTCATCCTCCTTGTACCCACAAGTCTTGATAACCCAGTGATCGTACTCACAGTACAATGTACTATTGTCACATTTAGTAAAGGATCAGCTTTTTGTTATTATCAAAAGAATTCCATAAAGAGACCCAAACCAACTGTCAGTCCATCTCTTAAATCTTCCACCTGACTTCCTGTCTGTAGCTCTCAGCTCCAAACCCATTGGATGTAAATCCATATCCAAATCCATAGTTTACTAATCAGTAATTTTCCTAAAACAGTCACTGTGGTTTTGAGAAATAGGGCATTTGTTTGGGACTATTTTCAGTGGCGGATTAATGCACATTTGGTGCTCTAGTGAGTGTTCTTGGCAGCGGGACGGTGTGTGTGGGGTTGAGTCAAAATGAACTCCAGTGTGTGTGTTCATGGGGATGAAGCAACGCGTCACGCAGTGCAACGGTGAGGCTCATGGTTGTTGATGGAGCTCTACGGCACAGAGGGAGAGGAGGCAGCCGGCTGTAAAGCCCACACAGTACTTGTGAGTAGAAACATTCACTGCTGGTTTTAGGTCTGCTTGAGCTGCAGCAGAAAGGAAACCGTGTGCGATGCGTTGTGGATGATACGCTCAACTCATCTTCTAGCTTTCAGCATCAATCGTGGTGATTCTTCGTGATCCGGCGCCATATAACTCAAATTGACTCGACTCGTCTTAGCTTAGCTTTTAGCATCCGGAGGACACTTACTGTTCGAGGGAATGCTTTTATTGTCTCAGGGAGTGTCTCCTCTCAGTCTGACGCACCAAATGAAATCATGCTCTCATCCTGGAAACATTATAAGTGTAAAAGCATCGAGACTGAGTTACAGTTGCAGGCTGAAGGTCTTTTAAACACCCTGAAACTGAGACAAGAGGAAGACGACTGTGTTTTTAGAGATCTGGATTTTTGACTGCATTCTCTCTCCACACACCAACGCCATTTTCTCCTCCTCCTCCTCCCTTTGCCTGGAGGATGCGGTTGCCACGGTAACCAGACGTTCCCCACAGGGGGAGAGGGAGAGATGCAGGCTGGGGAGGATGTGGGGGTGGAGCAGGTGGTGGTGGGAGTGATCGACACTCCCTTTGTTCAGATACACAATATATCTCTAATACGGGAGCATTTACTGTTAAGAGAGTACCACACCTTTAAAATCTGATTTTAGAAAGAAAGACAGCAGCGGAAAAGACTAATACATACATAATTAAAATCACACAACATATGATCAGAATCTACAGAGTGTGAGCCGTCTTTCTTGGTCAGCTGAGGTCTGTTGTAACAGCTGAGGTCAGGAATAAAGACAGGAATCACCTTCGGCAGGAGGAAGAAGAGGAAGATGTATGGCCTGAAGTGACAGACACATTATTGGTTGCTACATTCTATAATATTACTTTTGTACATCAGCGTGCATGCATATATTATCAGGCCTTTGCACGGCAGAGGAAGTCTAATCTGTCTATTCCGCTGACTCACTGTGAATTTGAGAAGCAAATGGGATGTGGACCGTTGTAAACGTTTGACTGTACTGATCATTAGCCACTGAGGTGGACGTGCGCATTAGCACTGTAACGTTCCAGTCAGATGTGATGGAGCGATATCCAACAACAATATATCGGCTGATAATCACAGAGCACAAAGTATAATCTTGATACGGATCCTTTTTAGGTTATGGAGCCTTTTTTGGCTTCAAAAATTGCCACCAAAAATAAAAGTTGGCATTGAAAACAAGACCAAAACTGAAAAAGGAAAAACTGTTGTTGAAACACTGGTATTTTAAAAAAGTTGTCACAAGTTCTACTGAAAAATAACCGTTTTAATATTTATTTGCGCTCTGATGTGTTTTTCGATGGCAATCTTCAGATTTGTTCTTCGTTTGTTTTTTTCACCCCGACAATGTTTCTTTTTACGCTGATAGATTAGATTACTTTTTACATTTTTTTATTGTGACCTAGATACAAACTGAGCATATAACATTTTATAGTGATGGAGACTCAAATTAACTCACGTTTTCTAAATGAAATCAACATTTCTTGTTACTGAATGGCCAATTTTTAGACATTAAGCAGTATATCAATAAGCAGATATCAGTGCAGATGGTTTGATGCTTTGTCTTTCTTTCTCTCTCTCTGAGCTCTTCCTGTTTCATCTCTTCTCGTCGTCGTCGTCTCATATCGGGGTCACACGGATTAGACCGACTGTTGCCATAGCAACTGCAGCCCGTTAATGGGCCCTGTTAACGCTCGCTTTAAAGTCTCCGTCTGATTCGTGATCCTCCTGGGAGCTCCCACATTTTCTTACCCAGCATGCTTTGCCGGCGACTGCAGCAGTGAGCGCTCTCTCTCTCTCTGTGTGTGTGTGTGTGTGTGTGTGTGTGTTCGTTCAAGACGGAAAGAGACATCACTGGATGATGATGGTGGGGGGGACCATGGTAACGCAGAACGTCAATATGTCAGAGCAGGATTTTGATGAGAAACACCGACATCACACACACACACACACACACACACACACACACACACACACACACACACACACACACACACACACACACACACACACTTAAGACTTATTCTGTCTTTGTGAGGACCATCATTGATGTCTGTGGTTCAAGCTTGTGAAAGATGGTGGTTGATAATCACATTGTGTCTCAAGACACTGCAGACTGTTTTTGTATGAAACCAGTCCAAGATGTTTCACTGTCATGAACACAGAGCCGTGAGAGTCTGAACAGAACCAGAATGTTCATAATGCTCCAGTCGTTGACAGCTCATGTTGTGTTGGACGATCTGATAGTTTGGTGAAAAGCAAACAAAATATGTTGTCGAGGACACATCATTTGTAGGAGACGATAAATCATAATTTGTCTTCAGCCTAGTCAGGTCTGTTGTGGGGCTGCAGGTCTTTGAGTCAATGCGACTGATACCTGACTGGATCCAAACGTGGATTATCATCATCATCATCATCATCATCATCATCATCATCATCATCATCATCAAAATCATCATCATCATCATCATCACAGGAGAAACATGTGTTTTTGGAGTGTAATAACGCGTTGAAGCTGGTTAATTGTTGGATCACCATGAATCTGCTGGTGCTGTTGGTCTCTCTGTCCTGTCTCTGGAGCGGCTCTAATTAATCTTGGTTCCCCTTCTCTTTTTGTCTTTTTCATTTTTTTCTGAGGTCATCATAAGTATAAGAACAGAAGAGCACACACAGACATTTCTCTGCCCAGCTCTCTGCTGTTTAGACTGTTTGGAGGTTAAAGGGATATTTCAGATGTCTCAAAGTGGGTTTATATGAGGTACATATCCATAGTCGGTGTATGACCTCCAGTAGATGATGGTGGGGCACGCCTCCCAGTTAGAGAAAAGCAATGTGCTGCTGTGCTACTGTGCTACTGTGGCAGCAGCAACACATGATTTAGCTATCTAAAGGCGCATAAAGAAATCAATATCAGTTTAAGTGTACGATATTTTTTGAATTTGAATTTTGAATTTTGAATTTTGAATTTTGAATTTTTTGTTATTTGTTTTCCTCCTAATGTTGAAGGAAAGTATCTGGATTCTGGAATTCTTATCTGGAAGTCTTATGTGCAAATGTAATACAATGAAATTAAACCCATCTATGCTCACTTCAAATTCACTGGACTCCATTGACAAATCCAGTATCGATAAGTTCCAGTTCTCCATTGGAAAATATTTATAATATGTGTAAGCTTAAATTTGATAATGGTTTTTGTAGGTGTCTCAAATTTGTTTTGCTTGTGCCCCCGTCCACAGCAGTATATTGCTTTTATCCCGTGCTGGTACTTCTGCCTGTTTCTCCTGACTCCATCTACTGTAGGTAATACACTGACTATGGATAAGTACCTCATACAACCACACGTCAAAAGGGTGGTGAACACATGATCCCAGTATCCTGGGACAGTAGGGTTCTTTGATTCTTTTCTACAAAGAGTATCTTTAATCACTGTGTTGACCTCCTGGGTTGTCCGGCTGTCATACTATGACACATTTGGTGTTTTTGATCAGAAGCAGTAAAACGAGCTGACTCGTCACTCTGGCGAGTTAGAATCCGGTAAAGTGTTGTGTTTTCTGATGGGACGATGTTTGTTTGTGTTTAGACCTGAAACCCAGTGAGTAGTAATAGTGAGTAGCAAAAAACCACATAGGGGTACTTTGCAAAATGCCAAGGCCGCTTTTTTGGGGGATAGAAAAGCGAAGATCCCATAGATGTCAATGCAATTTGACGTGTGTTTGAATCGTCATTTTGACAAGTTTTTATTATTTTTGTTAAACAAATGTTTGTTTTATCAACATAATGAGAATTACTTTGTGACCTTGCCTGAACTTGAGAGTTAGCGATACCTTAATAAATAAAGGTTGATCGGTCTGCCGTCATGTCCCTTCAGTCTTTCCCCTGTTAATAACCAGCGGTTTGATCTTTAGGCTGAGAGTCAGTTGGCGCCGACAGCCTGATGCTGCCGACCTGTATGACTAACTAGTAACTGTCACCAGCAGCATGCAGACGTTTACCTCACTGAGCCTCAAATCTCAGTGTGAAAGTTACACAACAGCTTTTCTGTCTGGTCTTTAATGCTATCCAGTTGTATTATGGGAAATGTAGGATTCAGTGTTTTTGAGCTAAAAGTCAACTATCTGCTCCTCTGCTGCTCACTTGGTAATCTGGCTCTAACATGAACTACTACTTTTTAGAAGAAAAGCAATACATCTTCGTATTTAAATATTGTGTATACATATATCTGTATAAATATATTTTTTGACATTCTCAAATTAATTGACAGGCTCTCTTTTTATTTATTTTTACAGTAATTATAGAAAACAACTAAAGTGGTTAATATTTTTTTGTTACAATCAACGGATAATCTCACAAAATGTACATGTAAAACTCAAAGTGAAAAAGTGTTGAGATGATCAAATAATAATAACAAAATGGATGCATCGTGATGAAAATAAGGATATAGTTTCCCTCATATTCCATCACATTTTATCCATCAGCTGTGTTCTGATCAAATGTTTTGAACGGTGAGAATAAGATGAGATCATTCCCAGGGAGAACACGTCCAGTAAATCCACATTAAATGACAGTCTGGATCAGGTGCCTCCACCCTCCTCCTCTTACCCACAATCCCCTGGGGGCCAGCTCCTCATAATGAATGCTGCAGCAGTGACATTTGGTGCACTGACCGCCTGCTGACTCCAGATCTGCTGTGCTGAGCACAAAAAAAAAAACCTGACGACAGAGATTCAAAATCATCTGAATAACAACGGATAAACAGACAGTTGTTTTTATGTACTGTCTGGAACGAAAAGCAAACAAAGCGCAGAGTCACTTCCTCTCCACACGTTGGTGCGAGCGCACTGACTCGTCGTCTCTGCAGTGAAGGTCACGGTCCGACTCAGTCACAGGAGCTGCTTTACAGAGCTCACTGAGCATGTGCGGCCCTGACCCCAAAGTAATGACCTCACTGTGTCACGCACACTCAATCTGAGGTTCCATCATCGATCGGGTTTATCGATTGATGTGCGCACGGGGCATGTTTCTGTAAACTGTCTAACCCTGCCTGCTAACATATTCTAGTCGGTTCAGGAACGCTGGTGGTTTTGGTTTAAAGTCGGGGAGTCCAGGTGAACACTGAACAGGTTTAGCTTGCTGCAATAATTCCTTTAGTTCATACTAAAGATTATAAGATGATTTAATATTGTGATGGAGATGTTTGACAGGATCCACAGTCCTCATTCTGTGCAGGAATACAACCTAACGGTTATCTGGAGATAAATGTATCACGCACGTGACTAAAAACCAGGAACTCTGTGTTGTTTCAACTCAACCATAAAAACAATCATTGCACTTTCGATATAGGAAAACAGATGAAATATGTCGTCAGTTTATGTTTGTCAAGGTAAGATTGTGCCCTCGTTATATTGATGAAACATAATCTACTTGGCATTACGTGTGCTTCAACAGCCAATAATGTTATTATGTAACATTATTGGGTTACATAACAACAAACAACACGTGTCTAAAAAAAATCTTCTGATGCTTACTTAAATACTTTTACTTAAGTAAAAAATTACTTAAATAAACACATTTAGAATAAATAAGATAAAAAGTCAGATTCAAGTTTTCATTTTTTTAGCAGTTCTGCAGAAACAGTCTGCAGAAAGATGAAAACAGAAAGATGGAGAGCAGAGCAACGAGTGGAAAGTGTTTGTTATCAGACCGATTCAGGATGAGCTGAGCGGAGGCTGGAAAACAGCCGCAGGAAAAACTTGGATAACATGTTATCTAACAGACTGAGAAACATCGAGCCAAACTAAAAACTGAAGCGACACATTATTTGACGCTCCTCGCGAGCCATCTGCTGCAGAGGAGGAGCAGGAGATCTCGTTTTTGTCTGAATGTGAACAGAACGAACGAGGCAGAAAGACAGAGGTTTATTTATTAAGAATAGAATAAAACGCAACCATTGGTTAACGGTCCAAACTGGATTTTATTTAAATGGGATTTAGTGGATAGCGTTCTGTGTGTTATACTGACTAAATGAAACTCTCCTCTCGTCTCGTAAACGTTTGGTCACTCAATCAGCTTCTGTTATTCTATAATAATAATAATAACTAGAAAGGTGCACTCATTAGAGTGCACATATCCACCTAGTGTATAAACCACTACTGTATTGCTTGATTGAATGAACAAAACCCACAATTGATACCAATGTCCTGTGAGGCGTCAAAAAGCACACTTCATTCAAACTCAAAAAACAAGCGGTGATGTATGCAGGGAATCGGCTCCAAGTTGTGGTATAAGACATTCAAACAAATCCAACTCACAGAGCTGTCAGCCCGCTTATCAGCGGCTGAGTGGTGGCGAGGTACACAGCAGAGCGCGTACTGGTAGTTCCGTTAGCTGTTAGCTGTTAGCAGTTAGCCAAACACACCATACAAAACATTAAAAGTGAGCCCCAGAGCAGCGCCGAGAAGTCCACAGCAGCGTGCGTACTGGTAGTTCCGTTAGCTTCCAGCCAAACGCAACGCTGTGTTATCACCAGCGGACCCTACCAGTCGGAAGCCGGTAAAGAGTAGTGAGTGAAGAGTCAGAAGGCAGTCAATGGCGGTGTAAAACAGGCAATAAAAGGTGTTTTGAGGAAGCATGAGTCACCGCAACTACGAGAGGACCTTGAGCATGCGGCCGTAACTGGCCACCCAAAATATTTTGCAGTTTGCTGCAACAGAGTGCAGGAAAAGCCGTGGACAGACACACAGGTGCACACTCACTCACGAAGTGAATGTTAATTGATATTTGTTTGTTTATGCACACTGTTACAGTAAATCTGTTTTTGTTAAAACATATAATATATATAATTATACATGCTATATCATACCAAACTGTATTTTTGTGTCCGTTTCTTCTCCTTTTTTACAAGAAATGCAGCACAAATCACTTTAATGAGCTGTTGTTTTATACAAAACTTTAATTTCTAGAAAGATATGGGGGAATTTGCTCATTTCATCTTCATCTATCTGCCATCTACTGCGTCTTTGAAAGAAAAATCTGCACTTTAGGCTCCAATTTGTGATCAATATTTCACAGACTGAACAATGAACTGAATAAATGAGTACTTGATAGCTTAATCAATATGTGTTTCAAAGGAAACTGTGCGTGAGAAGCTTGAGGTGCTGCTGACGCAAACTCAACATTTCCTGCTGCTGCTGTAATAGAACCCTTTGTCCTGTAGCGGTTTAGGATGCTGAGCATCTAATCGTAACAAATACTGGTTCAAGTCTGGCTTTAAACCTCTGTGTACGTCTGCCTCTCCCCACGTTTGTTTAAGTTTAGCAGTGCTTTGTTACTTTTGCTTCGTACCTTTGAGCAAGGCTGTAGTTTGTGTGATTGAATTGGTCTTCATGGTGCATTCATGCAGAATGGGGAGAACAGGAAAACATCCTTTATTCCGACTTTTCTTGCATTTTTCCAGTGTGGTTAGCCTGACAGCTATCCTTGTAGTCACAAACAATAAACAGCCTCTTTTGTTGAGTTACATATTTGTTGGCTTTTATTTGGATGGTAACTGCCAGCGTTGGTGCATTTGTGGCCCAACAGTTCGTTGACCTGGTTTTGGTCAGGCGTTTTTTGCTGTCATGAATTCTCGATATGGTGTGGACACGTGTGTATTACACCGAAGGAACACCAACCTGCGTGAAAGTGTCAAAGTGTATCAACGTGTAAAGCAGGTCCATAAAACCTGCCACCAGTCTCTCATCACTCAGTCTAACACTCTTCCTCCTCCTCCTCCTCCGTGCTCCTGCAGGGGGCGCTGCAGAGTGTGAAGATGGCCAACGCTGTGGCTTCCTACGACCAGCTGGCCCACCAGGTGGAGGCGCTCCGTAAGGAGAACTCCCACCTGAGGAGGGAGCTGGAGGACAACTCCAACCACCTGTCCAAACTGGAGACCGAGACCACCGGCATGAAGGTCAGTCTGGATGCACCACCAACACCAAGAGCCAACACCACCATCAACACCACCAACACCAACACCAACACCAACACCAACACTAACAACACCACCACCAACAACACCAGCTCCAACACCAACACCAACACCACCAACACCAACACCAACACCAACACCAGCACCAACACCAACACCAACACCAACACCACCAACAACACCACCAACATCACCACCAACACCAACAACAACACCAGCAACACCATCAACATCACCACCAACACCACCACCACTGAGTTAAAGGACAGTTTACGTTTCTGCTTCTTTAAATCATCCATCAGGATTTGTTTCAGTACGTTGTGAAAATGACCTCGTCAAACATAAAATACCTATGAAACTAAATAAGTAGACTAAACATCGACCGTGATGTATTATCTCTCTGGAGACAGTTTCGTCTCTGGAGATTGATGTTTAATTGTTCGACTCGAAGTGAAAGGAAATCGATCAAAACACTGATGGTTGGTTTAGAAAGTCGGCATTGGTGGAAGGAAAGCTACTGCAGGTGGTGCTTTATAGTCAGGCTGCAACATCAATTATTAAACTGCCTATTATGCTCTTGATTAATTGATCAATCGTTTGGGCTAAAGAATTTTGTAAATTATGAGAAATGTCCATCACAAGCTCTCCAAGATGACCTTATCTAACCTAAATATGTTGAACCATAGACAAAAGAAAAATGGTAAATAATGATGTTTCAGAAGCTGGAACCAGATCATGTTGGTATTTCTTTATGGCTTAAACGATTAATAAACTATCAAAATTATTGCCGATAAATTTGAACTTTATATGTCCTCTCTGTACTGGAATAAAGTTCATTCAAATGCATACGTTTACAATTATATTTGTTTTTCTTTTCATGAAAATAAATGAAAAAACCCTGATTTGTAAAAGTATTCAACCGTTTAACTCACTGGGGGAAAATCGGAACATTCACTTATTATTTTCAAGACATTTTAACTCACTTTCTCTTCAAAAATTGAAATTTAACGTCTCAAATGACGACTTTAACCACATGTGTGGGAAAGTAACCCATAAATATAAAGCAGGCCATAAAGAGAGAAACCTGTGAAATCCGGCTAAGACCCAAAGCCTGCTGCGACATAAATCCCATCAGCTGCACACACACAAACACACATGCTCGTGCGCACATCGATGCGACTACACACCCACCCACGTGTCCAGATGAGGCCAGCAGCTGGATTATCAGACTGAGCTCAGCTGGTTTTATCAGAATCGGGACGTCCGACACAAAAACGGGCTTCCGACTCACAGCAGCTGGACACGATTCACCTGCAGCGGGTGAGTCTGCAGGAGGACCGGGACTTCTTTTATCTTCCACGTCCGTCTGCAGAGTTCAGATCAGAAGCTCGGCCGGACATGAAGGAATAACTTTGTTTTTCTCCGGGATGAAGTGAGATTATATCGGCTGCTCCTGGATTTGACCTGTTCTATGGGATTTCTATTTCGTATGGAATCTATCTTTTTTTTTTTTTATGACTGACTTTTTGCTGTTTTGCTGATTTTATGTGGCGTTGCAATAAGAGTGAAAAAGAACCAAAGGACATTGTACATGTTCTTTTTTTAAGATTTAACCTGTCGACCTGAAAAAAGGTGTTTGGTGTTCATGTGAGTGACAACACAGGACATGTCCTCAGAATTATTTCTGGGAATTTGTCCTGACGAGGAGTTTGACATTACAGACACATTCCTCATGGTGGGTTTTTAAAGGCCGATTCTGATATTCTTCGTGGTTGCAAACCTTTAAATGTGACTGTTTTTATGCAAAATAATGAAGTTTAATTCAAATGCAAATGAGGAATTTAGTATTTGTTCTTGACAGTGAGGACAATTCTCTGAAATGTACACAGTTAAACTATGTTTAGTAAAACAATTCAATGAAATAATTTCTTTATTTTTGATTTTGGTATGTTCTTGGCTTTAGGGTCAAGAACCGAGTGTCTTTGACAGTACTTTATTCTTAAAGACACTGTGTTTTGTTTGTAGAAAAGGACCATTGTGTTCCCTCCTCCTTACAGGGGGGGGGAGGGTCTGGGGGGCTCTGGTCTCCCTACCAGTTGGTGCAAACTTGACAGCAGGAGTCGTTTCACAGTCGCTGTTTATTCGCCAGACAGTTAATGTCTGTACCGTCTGTTACAACACGACAGTGTAACAGACGGTACAGACATTAGCTGTAGCTCCAACCACACACACACACACACACACACACACACACACACACACACACACACAAACACACACACCAAGCTGTGTGTTCGGGGTCTGACTGAACGAAGCAGCTCTTCTCTCTGTAGTTTCTGTCCTCTTTCGTCTTTAGGTTCATGAAGCAGACTCATGCGACCTCTTCCCTTTTATTTCATGCAAAAGATTTGCTTCACGTTCTGTATGACCTCCCCTTTGAGTCTGGTCCGTTACCTGAGACCAACTCTGCTTGGGGCACCTCGTCCAGGAGCGCCCAACAGCAACAGCTCCCAGTGTTACTACGGCACATAGACCCCCTCCACTGCGGCAAATTGTCACACATACAAGGGCTTCGATAAGGTCTTAAAAAAAACAAGCATTGTTTCGGTATTTGAATCCAACCTTGGGCTGCCACTCGGGAGCTTTCCTGTCCGCTGACCTGTGGTTGCTCCTCCTCTTGTGACGCAGGAGGTGTTGAAGCAGCTGCAGAGCAAACTGGAGCAGGAGGCAGGAACACTGGCCTCGTCCGGGAGGAGCGATGTGCTGCACCAACTGAAAGGTCGGTATCCGTTTTATTGATATTCATCTTCTTGTGTGAACCAGAACAGAGGAGTTTCACAAAAATCTTGAAATGTCCCTTTAAAGTCTCCGCTCAGTAACAATAGATGAAGATGATTCTGATTCTACCCGACTCTTCTGTTTTTTTTTTCGAGGCTCCGGTGGGACCAATAATCATTCACAGAGGAGTGAATTGACACAATCAGCTAACCCGATTGGCTGCTGCTGGCTCTGCTTCGTTATGACTCAATCCAATTAAACAACTAATTCATGTCAATTAGTTTGTCTGGACCTGAAAATCCAATTAACTCCAGCTGAGATCAACAGCAGATGTGATTATAGGATTCATTCTGTGTCAGAAGAAATAACGGAGAAGAGATAAGTGGAAGGGAGGAAGGAAGGGAAAGGAAAGAAGGAAGGGAGAGAGGAAGATAGAAGGAAAGGAAGGAAGGGAAATGAAAGCAGGAGAAGAAGAAAAAGGAAAGTAGGAATGAAAGGAGGGACGAAATAAAAGAAGGATGGAAGAAGGAAAGGAAAGAAGTAAAGGGGGAGGGAAATGAAAAAGGGAGGAGAGGAAGAAGGACAGAATGAAAGGAAGAAGGAAAGAAGGAAAGGAACAAAACAAAGGAAAAAGGAGTAGAAGAAAGGGTATTGGTGGCCTAAAGTGTTAGAGATACGAGCTACAGGAGGTTGTCGGTTTGATCCCTGGAACGACAAGATTGGTGGGGAAAGGAAGGAAGAAAAGTAAAGGAAGAAATTAAATGAAGAAGGAAAGGAAGATGAAGAAAAGGCAGTTGGTTTAAATCCTAGAATGGCAGGATGGATTTGTGGGTGTAAAGTGAAAAGCAGCACTTGCCCATCCCTCATTACCATCTTGCCCTTGAGCAAGGTCCTTTATCCAAATTGATTGATTGCTGCGTCATGATCAACTGTGTCTAGCAGTAAAACCGCACAACGGGAAGGATTTCTGTTTGTGTGACTGACTGACTGACTGACTCGATCCTCTTCCCCCCACAGAGCTCCACATGGACCTCACCAACTACTACGAACTCCAGCACCAGCCTCACAACCTGAGGCTGCTGACGGACAGCATGGGAGGGCCGGAGCTCGACGACCACCTGGCTTCCTGCTCCTCGGCGGTGAGCAGAGCCAGGAGTCCGCTCCGAGGCCCGTCCCGCCTGAGCGCAGTGTCCGGAGGGGAGGCGGCCGCCATCTTGCTGCCGCATCACTTCCTGGACGGGGCGCCGCCCAAAACAGCTGTGATCAGCGGGGCGGACGGACGAATGAGCGACCACCACCAGGAGGAGCTGTACAAGGAGAGGTGAGAGGATTCTTGTAGTTCTCCTGGAGATCATGGCGATGTTGGTCGAATCATCTTTTCAGAGTGAGATATCTGCTAAGGCGCTGCAGATATTCTCCACAGGATAAATCCTGAGCTGAGCTTTTCTATAGCACCAAATAAAAGCCATAACAGTTCAAATATTTTTCATAAAGATCTGTTTTATTGAAAGATACACGTGTACAGATACTCACAAATATATATAACTTGTAAAAAAAGGTTAAATATGAATTATAATATATTTTACTTCTATTCTTTGGCTTTTGAATGTACTTAATTTTGCCACTACTAAATGTCTGTTTATTAGTTTTTGCATTACTCATCAATTTGATCTTGATCTCTTCCTGGGTAAATGCATGTTGTTGTTTTTTTTTCTGCTCTGTTGCTTTATTCTGCCTGTGTTCTGTCTGTGTCTTTGGTCACCTTGTGTTGTTTTAAATGTGTTTATAGACAAATTTGTCTTGACTATAAACATGATAATGCCTCTTAAATATATATACAAGTAAAATGGTGATAATAACATATACTGATACTACATAATACTAATAATCAACCTAAGAAAGAAAAATATATTAAATAAATAAATAAATACAACACACACACACACACACACACACACACACACACACACACACACACACACATCCAAAGAAAACATTCCGACTTCGTCCTGTGTGTGGATGGAGCTCATACCGTCCTTGTAGCTCCACATGTCACCGAGCAGTGGCCTGTTAGCCCTCTCAGTTGCCGTGACGAGTGTCTTGGTGGCCCGCGAGCCGGTGCGTTGACCGTTAGCACCCCAGGCGCTAACTGTGCTATCTGTGTGACCGTGTGTAGGAACCTCCTGCTGGGGGAGATCGACCGGGAGGAGAGGGAGCGCTGCTGGTACTTCAGCCAGCTGGAGGAGCTGTCACAGAGACTGGCTCAACTGCCTCGCATCGACACGGTGAGAACACACACACACACACACACACACACACACACACACACACACACACACACACACACACACACAGATGCACACACTATTGCACTCAGTATCAGCAGCGTATGGAAAGTAACCAAGTACATTTACTCAAGTAATGTACAACGTTGAGTATTTCCATTTTCTGATACATTATATTTCTACTCGACTATATCAGAGGGAAACAGTGTGCCTTTTACATTTATCTGATAACTTGAGTTACTTTACAGATTGCCATTCTGCATTAAGATTAATTTTACCTTTGGTTCTTTAAGTACATTTTCACACAAAAGTTTGTACACTGTGGAGTTACAACTTTTATGTAAGATTGGAGTACTTTTTCCACAGATCATTAATATGTTGATTATATTTTGTATTATTAATCTAAATCTGTAAAGCAACCCATGTTGTCAAATAAATTTAGTGGAGTAAAAGTATAAAGTAGCAGCAAAAATAAATAATCAAGTAAAAATGTTTTAAGTACAATACTTGAGTAAATGTACTTAGTTTTCTTGGGACAACAGCTGCACGTAATGATAACTGTATGAATATTATTGATTCATCACAGTCCAACATGACGTTATATTTTTTCCCACCAATAGTCCAAAATATATAAAAATATTCACTTTACTGAGAAATAAAACACTGGAGAAACTGCAACCAGAAAATGGATGTTTAGTTTGATGATTTACTTCAATGATTAATCAGTCACCAAAATTGTTGGTGATTAAGTTTATGAACAAGAAGTCAACGACTGGACCGTATATGTTAAAATAATAAAAAGAGATAAAAATCTAATTGCAAATTTGTTGCTGTAGTTTTCTCTGCAGATGGATATGATCCGGCAGCAGCTGGAGTATGAAGGCCAGCGGGTTCGATCTGTGATGGAGGAACGTTTCGGTACCAGCGACGAGATGGTTCAGAGGACACAGGTGAGGCTCAGGCTGCTGATTGGACGGGTATTTGCACCTTCAGCCACAGCAGATTATGCCTTCAAATGATATTAACTAATAAAAGATTAGAATTCTAAATGAATTTAAATGAGTTTTTATTCAATTACATAGTTGAATTGTTGTTGACGGGAGACAACACAAACAGCTGGATGGTGAAAACACAGCACATCTGGATGTGTCTGAACCGTGTGTGTGTGTGTGTGTGTGTGTGTGTGTGTGTGTGTGTGTGTGTGTATTGCAGATACGAGTCGCTCGTCTGGAGCAGCTGGAGAAAGAGCTGCAGGAGGCCCGAGGGAGTCAAGAGACCCAGCTACAGGTCAGACATACACACACAATACACTCATAAACAGATGGAGCACGCAAACAGAAATCCACACATGCACAACGGCATACATTAAATCCAGTAAATAAAAGGGTTCATAAATGTTTCATTCTGGGCTTCAAAACATCACAGAAGTGAGCCGATGCAAAAGCAAGGCCGTCGGGAGTTCAGTCTTTTAGTTTCAGGTATCTTTGACTTGTTTGGATCTTAAAGTGGTCTTATAGATGTGCTTCAAGTGTTACATCAGCTAAACGTGGAGACACACAAGCTCCGAATCTGATTTGTCTGGACTGGTTGGACTGTACTAGTCTGGGTCAGCTGGAGCCGAGTCTGGACTGATAAGTAATGTAGTGTGTGATGTGTAAAGGGTCTAATCTGGAGTCTTCAGTCTCTGCCAGTTGTTCTCACAAAGATTTCTTTTCAAGCATCTTTTTTTCCAGAGACGTTTACGGCGTCTGTATATCACTCCTCCAAATTCCAAATATGATAACGTCTGTTTATTGGTTGCAAAAAAGCCCAAAAGGCGACGGCTGTAATCCAAGGTGGCGACGTTGAAATCGCCGAACTCGTGGCTTCAAAACGGCAGTCCACAAACCAATGGGTGACATCACGATGACTACATCCACTTTATATACACAGTCTGTGGTCTCAACTTGTTCTCAGTAGTTCACTGCAGCAGTCGTTCCCAGTCTAACTCCACCTGACTCAGTGACACAGAGCCATCATAAGCCCAGACCCAGAAACCCGGGTACAGAGGCTCAGTGAAATTTGAGGTGAAGGTGTGAAGGTGGACCATGGTGTCCTGAGAGATGCAGTAGAATGACAGAGAGCCTGCAGACCAGTTCAGGTAAACCCCGACTCTGTGGGTGAAGGGTCGGGGTGAGGAGGACCTGAATCTCTTGTTATGGTGGCACGGCGTATAGTTTCCCTCCGAACACTCCAGACTCCAGGACTGCTCGCTGTGTCCAAGTAGACAGCTCGCTGTGTCTCCGTCTCTGGAGATGCTGTTGTAGGCGACACCGATGTCGGCACCGCCGCTCCACTCCACCTCCCAGTACACCGAGTCCAGCAGCCCCTCCCTGCACAGGACCTGAGGGCAGCGCTCAAACCGGTCCGGATGCCCCGAGGGCCGGTGAGCTGACCACACTCGAATCGCCTTCCGGTTGCCGTCGATCAACTGGAGCTCTGAGTTGGCAGTGTTGGGGTCCAAGGTCAAATAACAGGCAACTGATGGACGAAACAAGGAACAAGATTAGTTGATTAAGTAATTCATTTTGATAATCTTGTTCCTGCTGCTTTTCTCTTTTTCATTTCCTATCATAAATTGAATCCTTACAGGCGTTTAGAATGTTGACCAGACTGAACAAACAATTTGTAGAATGTAGTTGGAAATGTGTCCAAATTCTTTAGATTTTATCGGCAAAATGTATGAAAAACAAATTGATTTATTAGGTCTTCAACTTGCGAGTAACCAGCATAACTGGTAGTTGTGGCTGTTAACAGTGATTAAGGCCAATTATCTTTTGAGCTAATTTTAGGGTTTGGTTGCAGTGCTGTCGATTATGATTGGCCAAGCAGATGTGACATCGCTTAACTCTATGCAGATGATACTGTGACCTTTTATTATAGACACAGAGAGACAAAATGTAGAACTACCTATATGTCAAGCAGAAAGATATGAAATCTGTGTGAGCTTACAGTTTTTCACCGACCACAAGTCTCTTCCCGGCTGAGCCCTACAAGAGCAGAAATAACAACAACATCATACGCTGAACGTTTTACAACAAAGTGCTAACTTTGACTTCCTGTGGTATGACTCACCTTATGTCGTCTATGTTTGGGTTTCTCAGACTAAATAGATTGATCCCAGAGGACAAAGGCTGCCAGAGAAGAGTCTCTGGTGTCTTAATTTGTTGTTCTTGTTCTTCTTGTTCTTGTTCTTGTTCTTGTTCTTCTTCTTCTTCTTCTTCTTCCTCTTGCTCTTGCTCTTGCTCTTGCTCTTTCTTTCTTTCTTTCTTGTCTTTCTTGCTCTTGCTCTTGCTCTTGCTCTTGCTCTTGCTCTTGCTCTTGCTCTTGCTCTTGCTCTTGCTCTTGCTCTTGCTCTTGCTCTTGCTCTTGCTCTTGCTCTTGCTCTTGCTCTTGCTCTTGCTCTTGCTCTTGCTCTTGCTCTTGCTCTTGCATTTGCTCTTGCTCTTGCTCTTGCTCTTGCTCTTGCTCTTGCTCTTGCTCTTGCTCTTGCATTTGCTCTTGCTCTTGCTCTTGCTCTTGCTCTTGATCTTGATCTTGATCTTGATCTTGATCTTGATCTTGATCTTGCGCTTGCTCTTGCTCTTTGTTTATCCTCTCGTCTTCTGCTGACACCACAGAGGAGTTGTCACTCAACTCTTCACTCTCACATCTCTGTTCGGCTGTAGAATTGATATGTTGTTAAATATACGTTACACAATGTAAAATAAGGAGACAACATTTTCAGATGTAGCCACACGTCTGTTTGAACACCACCAGACCCAAACAATTTTGATATTGGACAATTCTACAGTGTTACATTTGATAACCACTAGAGCAATGTTTTTATGACTGGGTTCCCGTTTTGTTTGTTGTTTTCTATAAGTATGAGCAACCTGATTTCAGAGAAATACTAGAAATTACTACAACCTCTTAAGTAATAAATGCATCCGCGTGAATATGCAAAGTTCACAGCTAATGACATTGTATTAACAGTGAGAAAGACTACAAAGGACTTTCAACCAGGAGACTGGTGTTCGAGACTGGTTTTCATGTCTCAAAGTGTAGTTGAGTTATTGTGAAGTTCCGTTTATGATGTCTGCACGTATTTTACATACTTATTTTAAGCCCAATCATGATGTTTTTCATAAACCTAATGTTAGTTTTGTTACCTACACTTAAGTTTACGTACTTGTTTTAAGCCCAACCATGATGTTTTTCCTTAACCTAACTAAGTTGTTTTGTTGCGTAATACTAACATTCAATTGTTTACATGGGGGCGGCCTGTAATTTTACACATTACGTGCCACCACCATGTTTTGGCTGTTTATAGGTTGTGGTCATTACATTGCATATGAGGGTTACGTGATACACAGTCCTGCCAATGGCTTCCCACTAGTCTCTTGATCTGCAGGAGACAGAAATGCAATCAAGCTGTGTTTTATTCCCCCTTCCACGACATTTTTACGGTGTCGAGATTGGCTACGTCAGACTATTTTTGTATTTGTATGTATTTGCTTCACCCAAGACCTGACTCTTATTGGCACCCCTTTTTTTTCATCACTTATTTGATTAACAAGAAATGTCCTCATGAACTCAGATAAAAAAAAAGAAAGGCAGAGCTAACAGTGGACATAAAGTTGTATAACGCAGTGACAGATAATCTGGATTCCAAGGTTTTAGGGTCTCTCCTAAATTGTTAGTTTAACAGTGAAAAAGATTGAGCTTACCTGCCTGTGATGTAGGGATTGTCTCCTCAGTTTGTTGTGTTTCAGAATTCCTTGTTGTTGTCTCATCAGAGACAGTTATATCCACTTCACTGTCCTCCACTTCGTTCATTCTGTCTTTCATGTTGTCGTTGATTTTCTGGGTATCGACCGTCTCTTTATTCTGCTCTGATTGGTTTCCCCTAAAACCAGCGTCCATTTGTTCATCACTCGCCTCTGAAAATGTCTTTTTAAGTTCCTGAATGTTCTCTGCCTTTTGGGAAATATTTTGGTCTCTTCTGAACAGAGTCTGAAAAAAGGGTTCGTCCGTCCTTTTGTCTTTTATCTTGAAGGTGTTGGATGAGTCTGGCTTCGCAGTGGCATTGCTGTTGTCTCTCTCCTTTGAAAGAACGATTCTGAAGACGTTAGAGAGGTTGTCTTTGAAATTCAGAAAGCTCAGACGGTTGATCGTCTTCTGTGCTGGCTGACTGGTTTTAGGCTCTATGGACTTTGTTTCTTTGGACGAGCTGAATATGCTGGTCACATCTTCCTTAAGCTGGCTCAGGTCCTCTTTCAGGAGATTGAGCATGCTGGTGGCAGGTTTATTTTCTGCCTGACTTGATTGGCTTGTGTCTCTCTCCTTGAACACCTTGAACACTTCTTCCTTTAACTGGCTAAAGTCCTCTTTTATGAAGCTATTAATGCTCTGACTCGCCTTAAGAAGGTCTGTCGTCATGTTTTTGTCCATTTGATCTTCTGGGTCACAGTCATTGGTTGCATTATCCTCTTGTATTTCAAGTAGTTTCTGGTCATCTTCCTGTGAAGGTTCCTCAACCAGACCCATTTGTTTGTTTGTATTGTCGGAAAGTTCAGAGAGCACCTGTTTCTGGTCATTTTCCTGTGAAGGTTCCTCAGCCAGACCCATTTGTTTGTTTGTATTGTCGGAAAGTTCAGAGAGCACCTGTTTCTGGTCATTTTCCTGTGAAGGTTCCTCAGCCAGACCCATTTGTTTGTTTGTATTGTCGGAAAGTTCAGAGAGCACCTGTTTCTGGTCATTTTCCTGTGAAGGTTCCTCAGCAAGACACATTTGTTTGTTTGTATTGTCGGAAAGTTCAGAGAGCACCTGTTTCTGGTCATTTTCCTGTGAAGGTTCCTCAGCCAGACCCATTTGTTTGTTTGTATTGTCGGAAAGTTCAGAGAGCACCCGTTTCTGGTCATTTTCCTGTGAAGGTTCCTCAGCCAGACCCATTTGTTTGTTTGTATTGTCGGAAAGTTCAGAGAGCACCCGTTTCTGGTCATTTTCCTGTGAAGGTTCCTCAGCAAGACACATTTGTTTGTTTGTATTGTCGGAAAGTTCAGAGAGCACCTGTTTCTGGTCATTTTCCTGTGAAGGTTCCTCAGCAAGACACATTTGTTTGTTTGTATTGTCAGAAAGTTCAGAGAGCACCTGTTTCTGGTCATTTTCCTGTGAAGGTTCCTCAACCAGACCCATTTGTTTGTTTGTATTGTGGGAAAGTTCAGAGAGCACCTGTTTCTGGTCATTTTCCTGTGAAGGTTCCTCAGCCAGACCCATTTGTTTGTTTGTATTGTCGGAAAGTTCAGAGAGCACCTGTTTCTGGTCATTTTCCTGTGAAGGTTCCTCAACCAGACCCATTTGTTTGTTTGTATTGTCGGAAAGTTCAGAGAGCACCTGTTTCTGGTCATTTTCCTGTGAAGGTTCCTCAACCAGACCCATTTGTTTGTTTGTATTGTCGGAAAGTTCAGAGAGCACCCGTTTCTGGTCATTTTCCTGTGAAGGTTCCTCAGCAAGACACATTTGTTTGTTTGTATTGTCGGAAAGTTCAGAGAGCACCTGTTTCTGGTCATTTTCCTGTGAAGGTTCCTCAGCCAGACCCATTTGTTTGTTTGTATTGTCGGAAAGTTCAGAGAGCACCCGTTTCTGGTCATTTTCCTGTGAAGGTTCCTCAGCCAGACCCATTTGTTTGTTTGTATTGTCGGAAAGTTCAGAGAGCACCTGTTTCTGGTCATTTTCCTGTGAAGGTTCCTCAACCAGACCCATTTGTTTGTTTGTATTGTGGGAAAGTTCAGAGAGCACCTGTTTCTGGTCATTTTCCTGTGAAGGTTCCTCAACCAGACCCATTTGTTTGTTTGTATTGTCGGAAAGTTCAGAGAGCACCCGTTTCTGGTCATTTTCCTGTGAAGGTTCCTCAGCAAGACACATTTGTTTGTTTGTATTGTCGGAAAGTTCAGAGAGCACCTGTTTCTGGTCATTTTCCTGTGAAGGTTCCTCAGCCAGACCCATTTGTTTGTTTGTATTGTCGGAAAGTTCAGAGAGCACCTGTTTCTGGTCATTTTCCTGTGAAGGTTCCTCAGCCAGACCCATTTGTTTGTTTGTATTGTCGGAGAGTTCAGAGAACACCTGTTTTAACAGATACATGTGGAATTAAGTAGATTTAGCAACACGCAACAATTGTGCACTGAGAAATGATTTGTCTAAAAACTATCTTCAATTCACAATCATATTAATATTACATATTAAATAAATATAGCTATTTGTTGTACCGGACTCAGAGAAAGCAGTTAAATAGAGCCTTAGGGAACACCACAATTAAACTGAGCTGTATACAACAGGAAAATATTGGTTGGAGAGTTATGAATGTACATAGATAGATAGTGATTTTCAGGTGCTTCCTTTTAAATACTATGCTACTTTATACTTCCACCTTACTACAATTCCGGAATGTAGGTGGAAAGTAACTAAGTATATTTACTCAAGTACTCTACTTCAGTACAATTTTTGAGGTACTTGTACTTTACCCGAGTATATCCATTTTTCTCAAGTTTCTCAAGTTATTAAAGGAAGTGTGATGTAAGATAAGGCTCAAATAAACAGCAACAATGTTTGTGAAAGGTACCAATAATATTCAGTTTTTTACTTGAATTGTATTTGACGAGCTCTCCTCTCTTACACTACCAATTTAAGTAGGTTAAATGATCTATGCTCAAATAAGGGTCAACATATTAGCATTGTCATTGTGAGCATGTTAGTATAATGATATTAGCATTTAGCTCAAAGCTCTATTCTGTGTAAGTGCAGCCTCACAGAGCTGCAAGCATGACTGTAGATTGATTCTGTTCAAATAATCAAACATAAACAGCACAATTTCCATAATGCAATGCCACATTTTCAAACTATTAAACCCCAAAAGAAATTCTTATAATTCAGTCATATTAAACAAGCCGTAAATCTTCCAATTGGAGAAGCTGGAGCCGTAAATCATTTGTATAATGAATTAAACATCGCTGTGTAAAGTCACACCTACTCTGAACTCCGTACACCTCTCATTACATGCCCAGGCGTGTTTAAAGTTTTTCTGGTTATCTGGATCAACCAGAGCATCTCAGTCAGATACTTACAGCTGCTTCACTCTCCATGGTTTTGTCAGATTCTTCAGTGGAAAAAGACCAAAAACCCCAAATCCAGACTCCTCAGTCCGAGTTGTTGTGGCTGTAATCGCTGTCTCTCTCTCTGTGTGTGTTTTAAAAGGGATGGCCGGCATTCTTTCATTCAGCTGAACATGTTTCCGGTTCGACCTGTTTGTCTCCATATTTCACTCCGACTGCTCAGCTTCTAATTGGCTGATGAGTGCAGGAGTTTGGGTTGTTTCTCTCTGGGTGTTTCTGCTTTAAAAAATAAATAAAAATGTATATATATATATTGTTAACATTTTAATCTCTTTAAACATAATTGACATTTAATGAAGAAAAGCTTAAAACATGTTGGTAAAAGCTGCATTAACATATTTTTGTTTACTTCCTCTGGTGAAATGATCACTTGTTAATCCGGGACTTTTTCAGATCTGTTAAATAAAAGGTGAAGCAACTGAAACAGTTAAATCAGTAAATTGAGATTTTCTTCATGCAGATTGGTAGGGAGGGGTGAGGTCTGAATCCATGTATTATAAACTATCTCGGCTATGGTCATTAATTATTAATTAATTAGCAGGTCGAATTCGATGTGACCTTTGACATACAAAACCAAAACAAATGATGACAAACATCTTTTACAGTTTCAAATAATTTTACTGGTGAGAACATTTCATTTAAAAATGAAAATATTGAAAATAGTACAGTATTTATACCGAATTGCTTTCATAACATAGTTACAAAAAGCTTTACAATATCTATTTTGGAGATTTTCTTTGCTAGCAAAAAAGATACAGTATGATGGGAAAATATTCAGTTTTGCACTTTATCTGATAACTTTTCAGATTATTTATACAAAATGTAAATTGACAAATAAATTATGATATATTATTCAAGCTTAGGCTACATAGCTGTGTTAAAGTAACTAAAATGAGTTCCACATTTAGCAGTTGTAATTAATTAATTATAATCCAATAATATGATATATATTATTCAGAAATGGACCATTCTGCATGATGACTACTATTACTTTTGGTACTTTAAGTATATTTTGATGCTAATACTTTTGTATATTTACTGAAATTACATTTGAATGCAGGACTTCTACACAAGATAACTTTTACACTGTGGTAGACCTATTAGTACTTTTACTAAAGTAAAAGATTAGAGTACATTGAGCACAAAACAAATGAGGAAGGTAAGAAACAATATAAAGCCATAAATAATAAACAATAGTTGGAATGAAATAAATCTGATAATAGAACTCTTGATTTAACATGCAGACAATAATAATAAACTACTTGTGTCATTAGCTTGGACTTTATAAAGAACAATTAGTTGATTTAATCAATAAGTTTCCAATAGAAAATTAATTGGTATTAATTCTGATAATCAATTTAAGCATTTAAAATCATTTTTCAAAGAAGAGACTTTCTTTCTTTGACTTGTGTGACAGTAAACTGAAATATGATCGATATTAATTGATAAAGTATTCAGCAGAATAATCAATACTAACAGTAGTAGAACCAGCTGCTGTAAAATAAAATAAAAATAAAAAAATCAATATTAACCCAGAATAACCCTCAAACTGTAATTTGTACTTGTATTATCTCATATGTTCCTCAGTGTTCTTCCCATGAAGGTTATGGTTCAGTAGAACCTGAAGAACATGATTAAACATTGAACATAGGCGACTCTCCTCCTCCTCCTCCTCCTCCTCCTCCTCCTCTCCATCTCGGCTCGTTGCTATGCAGAGGAGCCAGGTCTCAGAGCTGAGCTTTGATTGGCTGTTGCCAGGCTGCAGGGTTGGCACGGAGCGAGAGTGTCTGAGATAAAGGGAGCGAGGCGGTTCGTCCTTTCTGCTGCTCTGCTTCCCTCCGAGAATACCAACGAGGCAGCAGAGGGATGAAAACATCAACGAGAAAGAGACCAGCCCATTTTCTACTTACAGGCTCCGTTCATCCAGAAAACACAAACACACATTCTTTGTGTCTGTCCCTGTAGAAAGCTGTAGTTTTAGGTGACCGGGTTTTAAGATCTATGTTTCTACTCTGCAACGACAGGAGTTTAGCTTGAGCTGCTCGTGGTGTTGAAAGAACATTTAAAACATTCAACAGCAACAATTCTTTTAGAGACGGAGTCCCTGTCAATCTGGATGATTCGCACAACTCACTGGAGACAGGTTGTCATTCATTGGCACTATTTCTATTTTAAAGTATCGGACTAATTCAGTTCACATTAGATCAGAATGGAGGACAACGCTTTGATTAAATAACTGTGGGACAATGTTCTTTCTATTTTCTGAAAATATTTATAGAAAAATAACTTTTAATATAATATTAATAATGCATTTGATTTATATAGCACTTAAAAAAAAGTTACAAAGTGCTTCATGGGCCGTAAAAGCAGATAAATGAAGCAAAAATAAAAGCAATAAACTAATTTTAAAAACAGTGCAGCAGATTAATTATTATTATTAGATAAAAGCCTCCTACTTGATGTGGATTACAGACTATATTGTTATTTATTATGCGTTCAATCAGACATGATTTGTTCAGATGAATCCTGCATTAATGTAGGTTTCTGTTTATGTACATTATATGCACATTTGTATTTATTCAAATGATCTCATTACATTAAGGCTGTTCATATTTGTATGAGGTCAATATATTCTAGCTGTTAAATGCTGTTGTTTATAAATGTGAATAATCCCATGAAGGATGTGTCATGCAAACCACCAAACTGGTTAATAGAATTATTAATGAATTAATTCACACATTCATAGTACAGTTTCTGATTTAATCCAGCTCAATTTAGCACAATATATAGTAAACAGGGATTTTTTTGGGACACGGCCCAGGTGTGGAGCTACAAATTTAAAGTTTGTCCTGAAAAAAGAAAATAATCTGTGTATTAGATTGAGATGTTATTTGTATATTTTGTCTGCTGGTGGATCACAAGATCGCCAGAATCATGAGGATTCATCCTCTGGAGACTGTGAACATCCGCCATTCACTGAGGAAGAATCTTTGGAGGAGTTTTGGTGATATTTTGGATCAAATTGTCGATGGAAATATTTACAAACTCACATGAGCGTGAAACAATGTCTTAACATATGTGACCAGTGATTTGTTTTAGAACTGAAACTACCAACTGATTATCAATTAATCAGCCAAATATTTTCACGATGATGAGATGTTCTAATGTCCACGGTGACGTTCAAATTTCCCACCAACAGTCCAAAAGAGAATCGGTTTAAAA
This sequence comes from Ophiodon elongatus, assembly GCA_016806645.1. NCBI lineage: Eukaryota > Metazoa > Chordata > Actinopteri > Perciformes > Hexagrammidae > Ophiodon > Ophiodon elongatus. The sequence continues at coordinate 1,562,431 of JACSYO010000215.1, read as the reverse complement.
CAACAAAGAAAAGAAAGGTAGGTAGGATATGTACAGTGTACAAATGTATGAAAGTACAGCTGTAAGTATAAGTAATGGCAATAGCAGACATACAGAATAAGGAAATAGGAAAATAAATACAGTGTATACACTACAGATCATATGTATTTATCAATTATCATCGATCATTGATGGTGCGTCTCTGCTGCTGCTGATGGATGAATCAGGGAGAAGTGGTCGTGTTTCTCCTCGTCTCCTCTCGTCTCGCTGGCGTCCATTTTGTGGTCATGTGTGCAGCTGGTTGTTTTAATGGAGGGGGTTTGGATCCGAGCCACGGATTCAGTCACAAACACGCAGAAAGAAATATTCTGATTTCCTTTGTTCACACACACACACACACACACACACACACACACACACACACACACACACACACACACACACAGAGCTTCATTTTAATTCATAGATTGAAATCCTCAGAGAGTTGAATCAAAGCTTTCATCCCCCCTCTCTCCATCCTGTCACCATGGCAACGCCTCAGGGTGTGATGTGCGCGTGTGTGTGCGTGTGAGCTAAAGACTGTCTGCAGACAAAACGTGTGCGTGCGTGCGTGCGTGCGTGCGTGCGTGCGTGCGTGCGTGTGTGTGTGTGGATTAGCAGGCGGTGACATGAACGTTTCACAGTTTTTGTGTTAAATTCTTTAATAAAACTGCAGACATGTAGAATATTTCCATGTGATGGAACGATTCACACATACAAAATCTGGGATTTTACCTATTTCACTTAGTGAGAGCATCAAAGGTTACAAAACACACACAAAAATAATAATAAATTATTTAAACAGTGTTTTAAATAACCTAAATAATCGTATGAAGGCATCTCACCAAAAATAACCTTACATGTAGATTTCATCAATTCAGAAACAAAAAAAGGTTAGAATTAAAATCATGACGATAACATAAGAAGAAAACAGAATAACCAATCAGAACTTAATACATAAAGTGCCATACATTTGTCAAAAATAGTTCAAATTGTTTGGTTTATGAAATCAGCTTTCAAACAAAAAATGTATTTAAATAATTTAAATAATTTATTTCTCCTAAAAAAGATTTAGAAACCTTCTTTGACAACAACACTCATCATTTATCACTCCAAATGTGAATTATTAAAAGTAAAAAAAACAAACAAAAACTCTGGAAGTTTAAAACTTGTGTCTTAATTGTAACTCAAACCCCCCAAAAACAGTGTCACTCGTTGTGCTCCAGTTAGTGTCAACCTAAGAAGTCTGTGGACAGAAGAGTCTGTGGACAGAAGAGTCTGTCCATGCTGTGTATCTCACACGGCATGGCCTTTCCTTCTGCTCCCTATTTCACGAGGGCCCCATCGCTGCATCCTGTGCTTGCATTCGGCCAAGAAGACCGTGATTGGTTGAAAGAGATACAAATGAGCCATAAACCAGAATGATAATGTGTGGAGCCAGACCCGTCTCCCCAGACCCGTCCCCCCAGCGCTGTGGAGACGGGTCTGGCTATGCGAGAAGAGTGCTTCTTTGATATATAAATAAAAACACGGATTCTTCAGCCGTTGGCCTGAAAACACACTGAAAGCAGAAATAGGTCAGAGTTGTTTTCCTTTCTCTCCTCTGGCTTCCGGCCCAGAATGGACCACTGACTTTAACAATAAAAATAAAAACATTAATACACCATTAAACTGCAACACACGCCATACATGGAAACAAAACAGGAAAATGGCAACTATGTAAACCACATCTAATGTCATTGCTCCATCAGCAAATCATGTAATAGATTCATACAGTAAATACGTATGTACTTCTGATATTACTGGATCATCTCTGACAGGAATCACATACTCTGCTGGGTGCCCTGTCAGAAAATCCCATCAAATCCAATTGTTTGTTCAGTTTCCCCCCCTCATCCTCATGTCTTCTTCTTCTCTCTCTTTGTGTGCAGCTGTGTGGAGCTGAGAAGCCCCCTGCTGGAGAACCAGAGAGCAACGCGTCATCAGCTGGTGCAGCAGGAACAGAAGCTCCTACAGACGGAGGCAGCAAGGTAACACATCGCCGACCCACATAACAGCAGAGGGTTCATACAGAGAGACGTCGGGGCCGTCCACAGCGTAGAATTCATCATATACTGCTCACATAATAATTCATCTGTCGATAAATATGATCATTTGATTGTAGTTGTGGAGGAGTACAAGTGCTTATATCGCTCCCTAAAAATACTTAAAAGCAAAAGTCCTGTATTGAAAATGTTACTTCAGTAAAAGTATGTAAGTATAAGTCGAAAAATGTCCCTTGTGACTGTTATACTATTAAATATTATATAATTATAATATTATTACTCATGCATTCATGTAGGATTTTACTGTTGTAGATGTTTGAGGTGGAGCTCATTCTGATCTATTAACTCATGATTATTTTCATTATGGATCAATCTGCTGATTATTTTCTCCGTTCATTGATCGATTCTTAATTAATAGTGCTGCGAATGACAATAATGATATTAATTCTGGTGGTCCTCCCCCTCCCCTCAGGTGGAGATGGTGTTCTGGCTGCTCTCCATGCTCGCTAACAGAGATAAGGAGGAGATGTCTCGGACTCTGCTGGCTCTGTCCAGCTCTCAGGACAGCTGCATCGCCATGAGGAAGTCTGGCTGCGTCCCTCTACTGGTCCAGATCCTACACGAAGCTCAGTACGGTGGCGGCGGAGGCGGAAGTGGAACCGGGGAGACGGCCGCGGGCGGTACGGTGACGGGCTGCAGCAGAGAGGCCAAATCCAGAGCCAGCGCCGCCCTCCACAACATCATCTACTCCCAGCAGGACGAGGGCCAGGCCCGCCGGGAGATGAGGGTTCTGCACATGCTGGAGCAGGTCCGGACCTACTGTGACAGCGGCTGGGACTGGATCGAGAGCCACGCAGGGACGCCATCCCCTGGGGGAACCAAAACCACCGGTGAGTGATAGCATCAAAAACCTTACTTACTTCTACTCTACGTGTCAGAGGTAAATATTCCACCTTTTTACTGCACTACATTTGTCTGACAGCTGTTGTTACTTTGCACATTCTGATTAATACAAAAAAGACAATCAGCTATAAAATAATGACGATTATATATAATAATTGAAATGAGCTCCACCATGATAAGCTGTAACACGCTTACCTATTTATGCATCAATAATATATAATCCAATAATGCATTTATCATGAAATGAGCCATTCTGCAGAGTGAGTACTTTTAGTTTTAGTAGACTTGGATGCTAAAACTTTTGCACTTATGATGCTTATTTTGTTAATTATTTACTTGTAACAGTATTTTAACACTGTAGTATTACTATTCTAACTAAGGCAAAGGATCTGGCTAATTCAACCACCACTGTCAAATTTTCATCTTTGCATAAAAAATAAATAAAATTCATACCCTTCACCACGTGACCAGAGCAGGTGGAGTTTTTTTGTGTACATAAAGGCACATATCTTTTTCCTCATTCTGTAGATTTATTGTAAATGAACTCCCCAAAACCGTCTATTCTATTCTTGTTTTTCTCCTCCGCAGACATCCCTGAACCTGTGGACCCTCAGATCTGTCAGGCCATGTGCGCCGTCATGAAGCTTTCCTTTGAAGAGGAGTACCGACGCGCCATGAATGAATTAGGTACGCCGAAACACCCACTCGTCTTTTTGTTTATTCTCAAAGACATCAGTGACACATTTCGCTCAGAAGTTTGCGTGTTGTCTTTCAGGCGGCCTGCAGGTGGTGGCCGATCTGATCCACCTGGACCAGGACATGTACGGCATGCTGAACGACCCCATCAACATGGCTCTGCGCCGCTACGCAGGGATGGCTGTGACCAACCTCACCTTCGGAGACGTCGTCAACAAGGTACAGAATCCCTGTGGTGGTTTGAACTGCCCTGTATGAATCAGTGGGCTGTAATGCAAAAGGAAGTATTCCTTATTCCTTAAGTATAACCAGTTGTGGAATGTAACTTAATGCATTTATCCAAGACTGGGCACTATTTTGATGTACTTGTACTTTACATTTTAGGCTCATATCTACTTCTACTCCTCCTTACATCACAGGGAAATATTTGTACTTTAATACTGCACTACATTCATCTGACAGCTGCAGTTACTTTTCAGATAAACATTTCACAAGGAAAACACACAATGAGTACTTTTACTTTTATTAATTTCTAGTTCCTAATACAATTCAACTTTTACTTAAGTTAAAACTCCAATGCAGGAGTTTTACTTGTGTTGTAAATTGTGATAATGCTGCTTTTATTTTAGTACAAGATCTAAATACTTCTTCCACCACTGATTCCCAACACTATTGCTTGCTTTTTGTCACTGTTAGCCTTGGTGTTAGCATTAGCTGACATTTTTTATGACATACTGTACTACAATGCTTTTTTTTTGCATTTTACTATACCATACAATTTATTATACTTACTATACTATGACTTTTTAAATGACTTGCTATAGTGTGATTTTTTTTGACAGACTTTTTTCAATATAGATGGGGTTTATGACTTTTTCTCCATATAACACATTTTTGTATTACTTAAAAAAATTAAAAAAATACTATACTATGACTAGTTCCACAAACTATACTATGACTCTATTACTTTTTTCTTCATATTCGGCTTTGAGGTTTTATTACTTTTTTCAACATACTATACTATGCATTTCTTATAACTTTCTTTTCATCATACTACATAATGGCATTTTTATTACTTTATTTGACATGCTATACAATTACCTTTACGACACTCGTTCAGCGGTTTAGGAAACACACCGACCAATTACATGAAAAATCATATCGCGTGATGCTACTCAGCCAATCAAATATGTGTATTCCGATTAGCTTCCCGACTCCAGTGAGATTTACACACACAGGGGAGAGACAGGGCGAGAGAACGAGTAGTCGGAGAAGTAAGTTCACATGGCGTTCTCCAAAAAGAGAAATGTGGACAACGAGACCAGATCCTTTAACCAAGAATGGACAGACTGTTATAGGTTAATTCTTCCTACGGGCAGTTCAAAACCAGTGTATTTCTTATGTTCAGAGACCGTGGCGATTATTAAAAGCGGCTATGTGAAGCACTACGAGGCAAAGCACAACTCTTATCAGCAAACGAACTCGCATCCAAAATGAAGGCACAGATAATAAACAATCTAAGAGCCCAATATGATTGATCCATCAGAATCCTAACACATTAATTCACTTTTTTTCCAAAGCTTTTTGTTATGCAATTTATTCTTAAATGCATCCCTTATTTTACTTGAAACGAGAGAAGAACATTTATTTATTATTAGAGTATGTATCATTTATAATTCATCCAGTTCAATTTGAAAACTAAATATTGTTGAGATTTTATTCAATTGATTTGACAGTCAGTTGTCTACTTCATACAGCCGTTAATACAACTGCTAGACTACTTTAATATATATGGGACTCAAACAAAGCGCAAGTTAGACATTATTGTGATGTTCCGGACCTGTGTTTAAGGAAATCCTCTCTAACTGGACCTCGTCAAATTTGTATTGAATACCCCTGTGTTTATGCCTTTTTTACACATACTATGACTTTTTTTTATCACTTTTCTATACAATTACTTTTTAAAAAATAATATTAATTTAGTTGAACTTTTTCCAATATTCTATACTGTGACCTTTTGTGAGTTTGTCGGACTATACTATGACTTTTTTTTCAACATACTTTACCATGACTTTTATCTACATACTATGACTGTTCGTTTGACCTACACTGTGTTCCCCTTCAGGCCACTCTGTGCTCAAAGAAGAGCTGTCTGCAGGCTCTGGTGGCCCAGCTGGCCTCTGACAGTGAGGAACTTCATCAGGTGGTCTCCAGCATCCTGAGGAACCTGTCCTGGAGGGCCGATATCAGCAGCAAGAAAGTCCTCAGAGACATCGGCTGCGTTTCTGCACTGATGACCTGTGCCCTCCAGGCCACCAAGGTAACGCGAAACAAACCAGAGGGAATTATGTGAGGTTCTGAAAAACAGAAAAGGTTTTCTCCTTGGAAATATTGTATGTTGTAGATGTTTTGCAAGATAAAATAAATAAAACAACTGCTAGGCAACCAGTGGAAGACTCAATGGAGACCCTTCTTTTTTTTGTATTGTTGGTTTTCCAGGAGTCAACCTTGAAGAGCCTTTTGAGTGCTCTATGGAATCTGTCGGCTCACAGCATCGACAACAAAGTGTCAATCTGTTCAGTTGACGGTGCTCTGGGCTTCCTGGTCAGCACGCTGACATACCGCTGTCAAACCAACTCGCTCGCCATCATCGAGAGCGGAGGAGGAATTCTTCGAAATGTGTCGAGTCTGGTCGCCACACGGGAAGACTACAGGTAGGTTTCTGCGACTCAAAAAGTAACTATTACATTGACTTTGTAAATAGTTTGATAAAACATTCTATGCTCAAGGGCCACTTGCTAGCTTTTTCTGGAGCTTTACACTGCATTTAATGGTCTTCATCAGTGGATCGTGTTTGTTCAGTTATCACAGCAATGCCTCAGTAGAAATCTTGGGTTACGTGATAACAACTGAGCAAATGCCATCTGCTGACCCAGAGAAAAGCTAATAAGTCAAACTTGAGTTAAGAGTTTTTTTGTCATAATTTTTGTTTCTTTTGTTTTAACACAACTAAGAAATGTATTAAACTTACTTTACAGGCAAATCCTCAGGGACCACAACTGCCTCCAGACTCTACTGCAGCACCTGCGCTCCCACAGCCTGACCATAGTGAGCAACGCCTGCGGGACTCTCTGGAACCTTTCTGCCCGAAGTCCAAAGGACCAGGAGCTGCTGTGGGACCTCGGGGCAGTTAGTATGCTGCGCAACCTTATCCACTCCAAGCACAAAATGATAGCAATGGGCAGTGCCGCAGCTTTAAGGAATCTCCTCACCAATCGACCCCTAAAATATAAGGATGCTGCAGTCATATCCCCCGGCTCCTGCATGCCCTCACTCTATATGAGGAAACAGAAGGCTCTGGAAGCGGAGCTGGACGCCAAACATTTGGCAGAGACTTTTGATACTCTTGAGAAACAGAACCCCAAGCACCTGACCCTCAACAAGCCACTACGGCACATTGAAAGTCTGGTGAAGGATTACGCATCTGATTCTGGTTGTTTTGATGATGACGAGGCCCCAAATGTCTCCAGTAGCCTGGACACTGGGAGCTTCTCTATGCTGTCTATGTTTCTTGCCAACTCTAACTTCCTGCAAAGCCAACCACGCAAGAGGGACACTGACCCTGAAAGAGACGTAGACATGCCTCAGATGGTCGACAAGAGACTTGTTCCTGTTGATGATGTATCTGCCGCTGCAGAGAAGCTCGCAAAAAAGATCACCAACACGGTAGCCAAGATTGACAGGTTAGTGGAGGACATTACCATGCAGACATCATCTGAGGATAGTTTTAGCCTCAGCTCTGAAGATCACCTGGCAGACTGGCCTTACGGACTAGATGAACTTAATGAAGCCCGGGCAAAATCTTGCTCCCCCTGCCGTCTGTCTGAAACAAGCAACTTGGCCCACAGGGAACGCCTCAGTAGAGCCCACGCTCTCTTGCGCCTCAAAACTGCCCATACAAGTGTATCAACAGACAGCCTAAACAGTGGAAGCACCAGTGATGGCTACTGCGGCAGCAAAGACCAGATGCGACCTGCTCCAAGAGCTGTTATGATGCAACAACGACCCAACCAACTTGATCTCAAGGTGGCTCATCAAGATTACCTTGATGTAAGATCTGCTGTTCTGACGGAGACAAACCAGCAAGATATTCCAGAGAGAGATTCTGTGGACAACAAAGACATGAGAGATCTAGAGCTCAGCAGCACAGATGCAGAAAAGAACCAGGATCAACCTGTACAAACACCTGTCAGTGCATCAACTAAACTCTCCTCTGATGTGAGCATGACTTCAATTAAACTGTCTCCTTCTTATCAACAGGTCCCACTCATTCAGAGTGTTGCCAAATTCGGTGTAGCAAAGACAGCCATTAATGTCCAGGCTGCCCAAGCAATGAGGAGGCAAGCATGGGTACCTACTGGGATGACTGGGGGTAGTATAACAAAATTTTCTCCAATGACATCCACCAGAAGCCCAACTATTGGGTCAATGGAGACGGTCCAGAAATACTCAGTGGAAAATACCCCGATTTGCTTCTCTCGCTGCAGTTCATTGTCCTCCCTCTCTTCTGGCGACGGAGCGCTCGATGGACAAAGTGAGAATGAGCTAGAGAGTGACTCGTCATTAGAAATAATTGAAGTGGAGGATGGAGAAGTGGTGAAGAAAGCTGAAGAGGATGAAACCTTGGAGGATCTGAGTGACAGCCAGCTTCTGATGACTGACTCAAAAACCTTCCCCAGCAAAGAGACCGATCCCGTTGAGATTCCCTGTCCTGCCAAAAAAGAAAAGGTCTTCCTTAGAGGAGCTTCACCAGCCATACTTGAAGACAGATCTCCATCCAGTTCATCTGAGAACTACATCCACGAGACACCCCTGGTAATGAGTCGCTGTAGCTCAGTCAGTTCACTGGGCAGCTTTGAGGATCCCTCAATTGCCAGCTCAATCCAAAGTGATCCATGCAGTGAGATGATTGATGGAACAATAAGCCCTAGTGATCTTCCCGACAGCCCAGGTCAAACCATGCCTCCTAGTCGAAGTAAAACTCCATGTTGCGTTGAGTCAAATGGACCAGAAACACAGGGCACAGGAATAGCGGGCCAATGGGAAAGTAGCCTGCGAACGTTCATGGAGATTGCAGATTCCAAAGAGAGGTTTAACCTTCCTCCTGACCTGGACATGATCTACTTCACTGTGGAAAAGCCCAGTGAGAACTTCTCTTGTGCGTCGAGCTTAAGTGCTCTGCCTCTTCACGAACACTACATACAAAAAGATGTGGAGCTGAAATTGACCCCTCTACTCCAACAAAATGACAAAAATCTTCCTTTCCCTGATGAGGATGAGCAAGGATTCGACCATGGTGAGAGATATAGTGAGGGCAATTCAGACGATGACATAGAAATCTTAAAGGAATGCATCAACTCAGCAATGCCCTCCAAGTTCCGAAAAGTAAGACCTTCCCTGATGACAACCATCCCTCCTCATATTCTCAATTCCCAGATCCGAAAACAGATACATCTTCCAATGTACATGATGCTTCCAAATGGTAAAACCCAAATGTGTACTGGGAGGAGAATTGTCATTCCACAAAAGGACTTTAAATTTGATGATTCATCCTTCACTGATTCTGCAGAAGGTACACCAGTCAACTTCTCCAGCACAACATCACTAAGTGACGAAACACTTCAGTATCCAGTGAAGGAGAGGGGGGCTAAAGACTGCACAGCTAAAGGTATGAACAAACAGGAATTGCTCGACGATGAGGCAAAGAGGATAGAAGACTTGAGGATATTTTCACACTTCCATAAACCCAACAAAATCAACTACCCACCTGAGATACAAATGAACCGAACAACCAAACATATCATTCCCACTCAAAGGGTGCTTATGCAGAGCAAAGAGGTAGCCGATAGAGTGGCAAAGCAAAGAAATCGTGATCAGTCTCCTAACCAACAAAAGAAGCGGCAAGGTCAAGGGCCAGTCAGGAAACTGGATCTGCCTGTCATTAAGCAAAACACAGAAAGTAATCTTAATGTGGGATCACAAAAAGGTAAAACAGTCTACAGACAATCAACAAATTCTTCAGAGGACAGTAACAGCTTCTACGCTGACAAAAATGAAGCAATGAAACGAACAAGTAGAAAACAGATCAGAGAAGCAAATAGAAATACTCTTTCCCGGAGCATGACAAATATTGGCAGGATTGATAATTCACAAGCAATGCCCAGGGGATTTCACAAGATAAAACAGAATCTGATAAAGGATGAATCCCTGGCATGTTACTCACTCAGCTCCTCACTTAGTTCACTGAGTGATGCAGAGTTTGAGGATCATAAATCAAGAGCCCAGCAAATTTGGTACAAAAACAGACACAACAAAACACTGAATATGATGAAACAAACAAAGTTTATGAACATTCACAGCCAATATGAAGAGCCAAGCTCTCCAAGCTCTGTCAGCATGGATTCGGAGGATGACCTCCTTCAGAAATGCATAACCTCTGCCATGCCCAAGCAGAGAAGGAAGCTTGCTGCAAGGAAGAAGAAAGCAGAAAATACTCAAAAACAAAAGGCCTCTGATGGGTGGAATGAGGAAATGGATAGTGATGACACAGCATGGGATCAAGATTCAGACCTCAATAGTGTTGAATGGAGAGCCATACAAGAAGGTGCTAATTGTGTTGTCACTGGACTCCAGGCCTCAAAGTCTCAGGACCCATCCTCTGAAGAGACTGAATCAGTCCTGTCATTCATGTCAACATCCAGCTTTACACCTAAAGAAAGGAAGTTTGCTAAAGACAAAAAGGCAAATAAACCTTTAGACTTTGCACAGCGAAAGCCGGTTCCAAATTTACCAGTGGTTTTTAGAGGCAGGACAGTGATCTATACGCCGAAAAAAGAGACGGCTCCATCACAAAGACCTCCTCCCAGAAAAGTACCAACCAAGACAGATGGTCCAAAGAATCCAAACCTGGCTCAGCACAGATCAAAGAGCCTTCACCGATTAGGTCACCCGCAGGACATTGAACTGTCTTTGCCAAAGAGGAGCTCTACTCCACCTCCAAGGATACCAAAAAGTTCATCCTCTGGATCATCGGAAAGCTCTACACCATCCAAACAGTCGCAGAAGAAGATAACATCCCCGACTCAGATAAATAAATCCATCCAGAAAAAGAATGCCTCACCACCTAATAGCCCGCCAGCTAGTAGTCCCCCAGAAAGAAAGGGGCGCTCTCCTTTTGTGAATCAAAATGAAAAATCCCCACCACCTAAAACTCAAAAGTCACCTGTCCGAATCCCTTTTATGCAAAATTCAGTCAGGCCCAGAGCTCTGTCACCTCTGGTAACTAACCAAACAACCACCAGACAAACCAATCAGGTCAACGGGAAAAGGGTCCCACCCGCCAATCGATTTGGACTGGTCAGGATGACTTCTGTCCATTCAAGTGGCGGTGAATCTGAGCGCAATGGATTCTTGAGACAGCTGACTTTCATTAAGGAATCACAGACTGGGCTGAGAAGGGATGGCTCTACACGCAACATGCCTGGATCTCAGAATGGATCCCCCAAAAGAGCAGTTCCTGGCGCTACAGCTGTCTTTCTTTGCTCATCACGCTGTCAGGAACTTAAGGTAGCTGTACAAACCCCGAGAAGGGTGCAAGTAAAAAATCCAAGGCAAACACAGCAAGTCCAGAGGCCAGACCGCATTCAAAAGCAGACCCCAACCCTCTCTAGAGCGACCTCCAGTGAAAAGGACCTATCTGCAAGACGCTCACACAGGAGAACTAGCTCTGAAAGCCCCTGCAGGGTGGCTGAGCGAAACGGGCATACCAGGGTGTCCGGAGCCAGGCAGCAACAAGACAAAGACAACTTTAAACGTCACGCCTCATCACCAAGCATAAACATACTGAGCCGAGTGACCAGCCGTTCCTCCCTTCGCTCGTCTTCATCCGATTCAAGTGGAAGAGCAAAGAGCGAAGATGACACAAAGAAGAAAGGGCACCGGTCTGCATCACGGCTAAATGACAGAGTTACATGGAGGAGGATCAGGGATGAAGATGTAACTCAGATCTTGAAAAGCACTCTGCCAGCCAATGCATTACCTCTGGTGCCTTCTCCTGACGGTGAACAGCCAAAGCCACTAGCTCTTCCAGGAAAACTACCAACCATTCTACTTGCATCACGCAAGACAAGTGATGCGACAGTCCAGACGGAAGACTTTTCGAATAACAAGACCAACTCAAGCACCTCTCCAACGGTTGAAACAACTCGGGTGATCTCAGAAGAAGTTGCACGATTTGTCCTACACAGAAAGATTAGTGCTACCTCTGGGAGTAACCTTCAAGATGGAGATTCAGACGTCTCACTTAAGAGTCACAGCACCGTCTCCACAGGAACATCAGACATCCATGTGGGTGGAGCTGTCCATTTCCGCCAAGGATCGCCCAGCAAGGCCGCCCGAATCACTCCATTTAATTACACCCCAAGCCCCATTTCCTGTAGCCTGCCAGACACACAGAGCCAAGAAGCCACAATCGAGGAAAAGCCAGAGGGAATAAGTGAGTTGTAGGACATTAAGTTTACTGAACAACAAGGATAACTCTACTGTGTTCCTGGATGAAACTCAGCACTCAGGTGGACAGATTAGGAGTGTGCTGGTCCCTTTTACCTCGGGTATTGACCCCTTACTTTCCCCATTCACTGCATTCAAGTTTTGCTCTCTGAACAATTGACCACAGCTTCCATCTACCATTCATACAGGGTTGGATGTATGCATTGAGACAGGTCTCACATGAGCAGACCATCAATAACTTTTAGAGATGCACTTCAGAGAAAAATCTCACACGAAACGGAAGTGCATCTTTTTGTACTTTTTTGTATTTGTAGAATAATCATTGCCTGGTAGAAATGTAGTGAAACATGAAGCAAAAAACATTTAACTTGATTTCAGCACATTAATCACCATTGGTCTCCTGGACACAATTGATAAAAGAACAATATTATGCAAACTTTTGAAGGGTTACTCAGCTGGGCTTTTACCTGAAAAGGTACAAACTATGTCGGACTGTTGACAGATTCACAAGGGACTCAATTGACACATTGACATGGAAAGTATTTTTTACATACACATGTATGTACATCAACGCTTTAGGCCTTTGCCTCACCAATCAACTGAGTATGACCTTCCCTGTTACATAAAGAGGTTGGGTTGGGGCTACATTTTTGATAAAACATTTCTTCAAATTAATAGTGCATTCACCTTTATTCCATTTGTCTCGTGCATGAGGCTTTATTCTGATTTTGGACTGAGATGAATGTGTATTACAGGTTAAAACGACGAAAACTTTAAATCTTAAACTTTAAAACTACAAATTTGGTAAACAATAAAAATGTAGTCATTCTAGTATATTTAGCTCACAAAAAAAGGGCGACTGATTAATTACGAACTACTAACTTGAGATATGGATCAAATCTATTATCTCTTATATCATTTTGATTTTACAAAATTAATATATTGTGAAATAGATTTTCGGTCAAAAATAATTGAGATGCCATTTGTGGAAAAAATAGACAGGAATGTCTGTTTATTTTTGTGGCAATATGAAATACTTGAGTATGCAAAATTTTGCTCTGAAATTATTAATTTGAGGATATGATTTATCACAAAACTTTACCACAACACCTACTAGACTCTAGTTCCATCACTGCGACAGAACATATTATAGCAAATCCTGTCATTTCCCCAACTATCAGCTGATTCTAGGTAACTTCACACTCTCCTGTACTCTGTCTTAATCAGTATTGTAAATAATATGCAGATATACAAAATCTTCAAAGCTTCCTGGCGGGCAAAAGAAACTCTGTGTTGCTCCCTGACAGCATGCTAATATATTCACTGACTGTACACACACTTGTTAACGTTGTGGACAATGGACGACAATGATGATATTATTCAGAGGTAAAACACTTTCTAAAGCCCGACAAGCGCATTACTAGCCATCTGTATTCAAGTGCCACAAAGACCTATAATGCTATAAACTGTCAGTGTAGATGAACAAAGGGACTACATACCTCTGTTCATCTAATGTGATGACATATTTGTTTGCTACTAGATTCAGGCACTGTTTGCTGTTGAGTATTTCCTGTCAAGAAACAAAAAGATATCAGTCAGTGATGGTTGGGCTCTGAGTCGATGGACTTGTGCCCTTACAGAAGTCTTAACGTGTTAATATCTGCTTAACTGTGTTGCTGTAAAAGTAGTAATAGGTCGAGAAGAAATCAAGTATAAAGTCGATGAATATTCTCTGTAGTTGTACCATCACTCCTCCATGTGTGCTGGGAGAGTGAAGACAGCAGTGTGCTGTAGAGAACGGACATTCATCTACATGAAGGGGCTCTTTATTCATAAAAACAAGGTTTTCTATTTACCATCCTACTGTATTTTCAAAGCATGTTTTGAGTATAATTAAAGCCCAACTAAATTTTTAATGCAAACCTTTCAATTCCCACTGGCCATTTTAGGATAAGTGCTACACCAACGAAATCAACTGTATCTTCTCAGTGTCAAACCCTCACCTGATGTATGTGGGTTGGAATAAGGTTTTGAGCTTGATAAATGATGTTCAGAAATAATTTCTTTATCTGTAATAATTTGTATATCACCCTTTGTAAAAACTCTGCATTGAAATTCTAGTTTATAATTCAATTTTGGCCATCATGTTTGCACAATTCATTTCAGACATGCTCAGCCTTGTTTGTAGCTCAACAAAAAAAGTTGAGAAATGCATCAAATTCATTCAATTCGTAAAATGTTTTGACTAAATGTGCATGTGAAAATGTTATCACTGCGTGTGCACAAAAAGTTTCTTTCTTTTGGTCAAAAACTCACGTATATGGTAGCTTATTACTTACGCTGTCCTGAGTCAAGATAGTTTGTGCATATGTATGAATAATGATGTGAATAGTTACAATAGAAGCGCAGCTGCTGTGGATTACGGAACTGTCTATGACTATTTGGCTCTTTCCATATCATAGTGAATCAAATGATTGTATCTATGAGAGGAATAGACTGAAAGGACACTGCTTGTGTTCCACCAGACGACAGGTGGAGCCATTGGAGTCAACTGAACTAGTGGATGAATTATTCTGTTCTAGTTTACAAATGGTAATATAAAACCACAGAGTTTAAAATGACTTCTGAACATAATTTCACAAAGTCAAAATCTTCTTGTCCCTTATTTGAGCCCGTGACCGATGGCTTGAAATGGGGATTTGTAAACTTTCTGCGTTTGATACTTGAAGACAGTTTTTTTTGGTGGAGAATCACTTTAGCAGACCCTAAAAGGAAAATCAGGATGAAAGGACGAAAATTGTGTGAACGAGACGCACGGGAAGTTTGTCTCCATGTTTAAAAGCCAACAGAGAGCACTGAAGTTTGTCCATCATTACTGTCGGCGGCCTTGTTCATGTCTGGCTGGAGATGAGAATTTAGACAAGTTTACTCCCAAATGAATGCAGACTTGGAAATTGTGTTTTCCAATTCACAAACTAAATATCTAACTATTGTGGATGGTTTAAATGAATGAATCAACATAAATGTGACTGCGTCCGTCTTATCAGACGACTCTGGAGCCTTTAGTTTTATGGACACGAGTTATCCAGGTGATGTCTCGTGTCACCTGATCATAATGGCGGCGAGGACCCAGCTTACACCTGTCATGCATGAACAAGGCCACCGAGGAGTTATGGCGCCATGTGAAATAGGCAAAGCAACAGAAGTGTGTCATATAAATGTTTTCATCCAATAAAAAGTGATGTGTTTCATTAAACCCGCTGTGGTGACCTTCCTTCATACAGGTGCAGGTGAGACGCTGTTAAACACCACAGAACAGAGATGTGACAGAAAACATGACGTCATCAACATTGTGCTTTTTATGATGTTTCTGTTGGGACATATGATGGGACATATGCACTGCCACGTTGGCCCAATCTCAATCCAAAAATTACGTTCCCCCAAAACTAAAATGTATTCTCAATTACGTTTGACTGGAAACGTATTTTCTCCCTGATTATGTTTGTGTTTGACGTATTACAAATACGTTTCTCATCAACGTATCTTCACCGTTTGTTTTCTTGCTTTCAATGTGCTCGACCACAAGTCGGGCTGTTATTAAAGAAGTTTGTCATACATCAGATATTATCTTAACATTTTTATTGGTCATATTTGTGAATGTGGGAAAAACCGGAGGAAACCCAATGAGGTTCAGGAAGCGATGTGACGGAGTAGACGGAGGCTGGAGGTGTTGCTGACAGAGGCTGTAAGTGGAGGTTTAAAATGGAGCAGTTTGCCAAACTCTTCAGGTGGAGGTGCTGGTTTCCGTAAAATGCTCAGATACATTGTTTATGCTCATGTTCTTAAGTCTGTAAAGAGTTATACAAATTAGCTTTACCAATAAGTGTTGTCCTCCACTGATGTGTTTGTTCACGCCGTTTGTTTGTATTTAGTTTCCTTTCCTTCTGGTTTATTAAATACTTGTAGTCATCACACAGCAGGATCGATGTGTCTCCACATTGAAAGAGGCGCCGTGCGCATTTTACACACGTGGCACAGCATCGGAAACTACAGCATTTTGAAAAATACTCTATTTGCTATGGATTCAAAAAAATATTGTTATATCCTGTCGATTAATGTTGCTGCATAAATAAAAAGTCGTTCAATATTAGCAACAGAGACAACACTTTTACGTGTGTTAC
Organism: Ophiodon elongatus; assembly: GCA_016806645.1. Classification (NCBI taxonomy): domain Eukaryota; kingdom Metazoa; phylum Chordata; class Actinopteri; order Perciformes; family Hexagrammidae; genus Ophiodon; species Ophiodon elongatus. The sequence continues at coordinate 1,546,020 of JACSYO010000215.1, read as the reverse complement.
TTTACCATACCCTCTGAGTTTACAGGAAGTTATGTTCAACATGACAGAGAGACTCAACTCTCCTCCTTATGATCAATAATCAATTAATAACCTGGGCTGGAATATCCATATAGTGCATCGGGTTAGTGCACAACCAGACAGCAGATACGTTTACAAAGCCCTAGATCTAACTCGTATTTATCTTATTAATAAGAATATGAATCATAACAAGAAGAGAGATGCTGTTGATTTCAATAAGTGCACTTTATAACTGACAGAAAATATGTTCCCCCACTAATCCAGCCTCATGTGGAACAAAGACACCTTCATGTTCCTGAGTGCTGCGGTTCATGTAACTATCCAGCTTTGTGCATGTCGATCGTTCGAGTGTTTAGAAGAAGGCCCTCCATGTTTTGTAAATGTCCTTTTGAACTTTTCTAGGTATCAGTACCTGAAAGAAGAGGACAGCTGCAGCGTGCGGCGCGCTCGGCTCCACTGAATGTGAGCGTCCATCAGCGTGGACGATCACGTAGTCACAGTTAGGTTCTCGGTGTGGACGATCACGTGGTCACAGTTAGGTTCTCGGTGTGGACGATCACGTGGTCACAGTTAGGTTCTCGGTGTGGACGATCACGTGGTCACAGTTAGGTTCTCGGTGTGGACGATCACGTGGTCACAGTTAGGTTCTCGGTGTGGACGATCACGTGGTCACAGTTAGGTTCTCGGTGTGGACCGTCCTCTGGCTGACATGAGTGTGACTGAGACCCCCAGCTGATGGAGAGGACCGCGGCCCTCATCCTTCAAGAGTTTGGGCTTACGAACAGACTGAATAACAAAAATATGAACACCACACAAGGGTTACATGTTTGTCATTGATATTTTTATACCTGGTAGAATTATGATGGACTTATTTTCGTTATTTGAATAAAAAAACAAAGAGAAAAGTGTTTGTTTGTGACTATTCACCTCTCCATCAAGTTCACTGAATGTCATCAAGAAAGCCGTTAGTCTGCTGTATCTGTGGTGCTGCTCTGACTCTGTGATTGGTGCTCATTGCTCCTCTCCTCCAGGTGGAGGCGCTGTAGGACAAACTGACCTGGGTCGGTGCACCCCTCCTTAGACCACCTGGTGGTCCCGGGCTCCCCCAGGAGCACCATGTCGATACCGAACTTAGTGCGGACCCCCGATCGGCATAGTCCGCTGCAGCTCAGAGCTCCTGAGCTCAAACGATCCTCCAGCCTCAGCCTCCCGGTGATTTGGATAACAGGCGCGCGCCACCGCACCCGGCGAGGACCAGAGACATCCATCGGGTTCTTGTCTTGTACAAATGCTCCGCCATCAAAAAGCACAACGGCATCGAGCAGCGGAAACACTGAAAGTGTGAAGTATTTAAACGGTTTCCACAGCTCAGCCACGAAGAGGCAACATGTTCCCTCGTGACCGCGACACAGCTCAGTGTGTGTGTTAAAGAGAAGGCTGTCGATCAGAGAGGGGATGTACTCAGCTCATGTACTCTAGTAACGTTACTGTACTGGCCTATAGGCTACGTGACTGAAATATATATAAATATACATTCTACTTTATAGAGAAACACTACTTTTTATTGTTAACTTGACAGGTGCTTTGCAGCACACAGGTGTTTTCAACCCTGATGTCTTCACTGCAGTCAGATGTAAACTGGGCTGTTTGAGCTGTCTGAGCTATCAGGTGATGGTGAAGGGCCTCAACAGGGATGATATCAACCAAGGTGTGAGGGACACGTCACTCAACAACACATAGTTGTGGAAGGTCTTCAAAATTATATATTTTTATTGATTAAACTACCAAATATTATAATGTGTAGATATATGTCTGTCTATATAATTGATACATGTACCTTTGATACTTTAAGGCATAAGCTGAGAAAACTTAATCAATTGTCCCTGATCAATATATTCCAGATCAAAACCATAAACAACAATGAGGGAAAATAGAAGAAAATATGAGAAAAAAGGATGATATACTGAGAAAAAAGTAGAGGAGATCTGGATATTGATCAGGGACAATTGATTAAGTTTTCTCATCTTATCTGCATTTACAGGTTAAAATAATACTAGTTCAGCTGTTTAATGAATAACACAGCAGTACCTGCAGTAAAAGCCTTAAAGTATCAAAGGTACATAACCTGTAAATGCAGATAAGCTGAGAAAACTTAATCAATTGTCCCTGATCAATATCCAGATCTCCTCTACTTTTTTCTCAGGAACATGTTGCCTCTTGAGTGAGTGAGTGAATCTTATATCAGCCTATATGACTAGTGAGGGTGGAACAATACACACAACTCATGGTTCATTAGCACAATATGTGATTTCTAGTTTGATGGAAGTGATTGAGGTCAGAGAGATGGAGGAGTTACAGAGCAGGTAACACTGTCAAGAGATGTGGATACTGTGGACTTTTGTATAATATCATAATGTATCCCATTCCTTCTGCCTAGCGTTACTTACGGCCTCTTGCCTATTTACCTCCATCTACTTTAGTTATGTTGTTGTTGTAACGTACTGAACACAAACACAATCTCCACTTCATGTCGTTCCCTCAGTCATGATAGTGTGACGGCCCCTGCCTATCACACCGCACAAGTGTGGTGTTGCCAGCTATTTGTCCCTGAACGTGTCACAGGAACGGGGGTGTGGCCAATTACTGGATGCAGAGCACCTGGTCCTGGTGCACCTCGGGAATAAAAGCCCTACTCCAGGATTGCTCTGCCCTCTCTCTCCGGCTCATGTCTGGGTTTGGTCTTCCTTTGTTTTCCCTGACAACATCCTACACTTCATCATGCTCAGCATTCACATTTACATTACTGATGTTATGACTGACACACTTCACAACTGTAGTCTTTTATTTACTTGATTATAATAAACACCTTTAATTTACCATCATCCACTGTGTCCTTTCCCATATTTGTCATGGCTTCAGAGCCGGGTTGTGACAATAGAGAATGTTGTTTGTCACTATATCTATTCTATCCATCTATCTATCCATCTATATATCTACACAATAGGTATGTGTTGATTGTCACTATATCTATATCTATCCATCTATTCAATTCAATTCAATTCAATTTATTTGTGTATAGCCCAAAATCACAAATTTGCCTCAGAGGGCTTTACAATCTGTACACAACGACATCCTCTGTCCCAGAACCTCTCATCGACTCAGGAAAAACTCCCCCAAAAAAACCTTTCAACAGGGAGAAAAATGGAAGAAACCTTCAGGAGAGCAACAGAGGAGGATCCCTCTCCCAGGATGGACAGAGTACAAAGATAGATGTCATGTGTACAGAATGAACAGCATAACAGAGTTACAACATGTTCAATTCACATGTCAGAAATTATTCATGTAATAGTAGCAGTAGGTGACGGGGAGGACCACAGCAGGATGTAGGACCAGGGTCCAGATTTAACCACAATTCACAGAAACCTGCGAGGCGAGAAGTCACAAAGACTTCAGGGATGGAGCAGAGTTAGTAATGTGCATTAATTCATACAGAAGGAAAATAGAGAAGAATGTGCGTCAGTAGGGTAACGGCAGGAACCAGGAACCAGGAACCAGGAGGCAGGAGGCAGGAGGCAGGACCAGATGCAACCACGATCCGTGGAAACCTGCGAGGCGAGAAAGCACAAAGACTCTGGGGGAAGAAGTAGAGTTAGTAATGTGCATTTATAGAACATGAATTCATACAGAAGGAGAGGTAGAAAAAGGAGAGAGGAGCTCAGTGTATCCTAAGATGTCCCCCGGCAGTCTAGGCCTATAGCAGCATATCAAGGGGCTGGACCAGGGCAAACCTGAGCCAGCCATAACTATAAGTGCTATCAAAGAGGAAAGTCTTAAGTCTACTCTTAAATATGGTCACTGTGTCTGAAAGTGGAAGCTGGTTTGAAAACTGTCGCTCAGTACAAACGATCAGTGCATAACTCAAGTGCATAAATAACTGTAGTGGTAACTCTTCTGTTAAAACAAAAATAACAACAAACAATACCAGTTAACTCTGAAATTAACAACATGAAATATTTGGTCCATTGACAAAGATAAATGATGCAGTATATCTCAATACACTCACTATGTTTTATTATCTATGTGGCGGCTACGGACACCCATCCCATACAGCACTACACAACGAACATAACACTTATTTTCGGTACAACACACACATTAATGAATGATAACAATGCATCCCTGTAGGATTGTCTTAAGAGGCTAAAGGTTATGAGCTTTGCAGCCCTCTCATGAACGCTCAGCACATGTAGATAACATCTGTAAACATCGGACCAATTGAATCACCATCGGCACATTTAGCGTCAAACTATACATTTCCTGACTCCTATACAGTCATATTACTGTGCATCTTTCGATCGTTTTGTGTAGAAATAACATTTAGAACATATTTACCCACACGGAGAACAACTAACGCTTGAAACGAAGGATTTTACTTCCTGCTTCCTGCCCTCTAGTGGCTTTAGCGGTGAAAACATTTTTCCCACCAGGTTACATAAAGTTTCAGAATTTCCCAAAGCCAATTTGGACTAAAGCGAAGTACAGTGCACTGGCCACAACAGACGGATTGAAGATTTCCAACATTGTGCTGAACCCGTTGAAAGTTTTCAGCTTACTCAGGAAATAAAGTCTGCTCATCCCCTTCTCACATACAGCCTCAGTATTGATCTTCAAGTTCATATGTACACAGGTTTTTGAAATCCTCAACAACATCAGCATCCTCTCCAAGAATACACAGAGGAATAAGCAAAGTTATTTGAATAGATTTTTTACTTTGTTCTGAATCCAGAATATTGTTTTTATTTGTTATATATGGTATATATAAAATGTTTATTACTCACCGAGGCGCCCCAGGCATATGTTATTTGTGTACTAAATACATCTAGTCCTGTGTTCAGTATTCAAGCTGTGAGAACAGCTTTTTCTTTAACATGCTTTATCAAAATAACGATATGAACAGAATTTGAGGATCACAATTATTAATATATTACCACTGGTAGAAATAATCCAGTTATCCCAAACATTGATCTGAATTTACCAGCTTTTTCTTGGTCTTTTCATGACTTTTCATGACTTTCTTCAGGACACACATTACACAATAAACAGCTCTAATAATGCTGGAATGATAAATGTGATGTCAACTGATATAATTTTCCACCACCTAACTGCTGCTGCATACTGTAGGCTGAAACCAACTTTTGTGGTGTCAGTTACAGGTAAAAGTGTCAGGTGACATATGAACACACATGTACTCAGGGGTGGTCCTGCTTCATTGACCCTTTATAGAGGAACACTTAGACTTGACAAGGGTAGACCTGCTCTATGACAATGACCTACTTTCATTTGTCACTATTTATATTTAATTACCCCACTCTACCTTCAGTCTGTAAGGAGATGCTTTCTTCCTTGTTTCGGTCAGGGATCTCCAAATAGGGACACATATGGTTCATTTGTGCCTTCAGTTTAATTTGGTTCAATAAATGTGACTCTATTTGTTGAGACTTACACAACAACAATCTCTTAATTTGTGTATTTCTGATGTGTATCTAAAATCTGTAAATACAAAATAAAAAAATTGTTAGGTGGTAAAACAAAACTCTTTAATTAGTAAATTGAGGAGCCTGGAATAAAAAGGTCAGCAAACAAAGGTGATTGAAGGACGTTCAAGTCCTTCAATAGTCTACGAATAAGTTCATTTGTTGCTGGTGGGCAGGGGATGGTTTAAGATTAGTAATGGAGCCTAAAAATAATATTACTGAGACTAAAAAGCCTAGTTTTTTTGTTTTACTTTTGGAACGCTTTCGTCTTTCGTTTGCGCATGCGTGAGAGCTCCCTCCTCCCTCCCACCCTCGGAGGATTCTGCTGTTGACATGACAACCGGCGCTTACAGAAAAGTCCAAATGAAAAATCTGACTTCTGACCGCTGTACTTTCCTCACGAAGGCCTTTTCGAACCTCTAAACCTCTAAAGCAACTGTTGCCGCGTTGCCATGGATTCAGGGAAGTTGTCCTCCCCTTATTAAAATGCTGTCAACCTGCAACGGAGGTGCGGCGCCGGGTACGGGGGGCCGGAGCGACGGGCACGAGAGACCACGAGGGCTCGAGGTCCAGGTGTGGCCTGATGGGTCCAGGTACGAGGGGGGGTTTGTGGACGGATTCAAACACGGCAGAGGGAGGTACACCTGGAGCAATGGAGAGGTAACGTCAACGACATATGTCTCCTCAAGTTTAATACAGCAAGTCACTGTTTAATGTCCCTGTCTGCTCCTGTGTGTAGTTCTATGAGGGCTCCTTCTACAAAGACTACAGGCATGGGGGTGGACTCTACTGCTGGCCCACAGGCCACAAGTTCACAGGCAAGTTCTACCTCAACAGGAAGGAAGGATATGGACAACAACTGTTACCCGACGGAGCCACCTTTCAGGTTAAATGGATAAATAGATGAATGACAGGCATTTGGATAGTTTTTGTTTTTGTTTTTTAAATATCAGTACATAGCAATCAACATCTCCCCTCCTCTCAGGGTTTGTACCACACTGACCAGAGGTTCGGTCCAGGTGTGGTTGCTCATCCAGATGGGCGTGAGGATGTGGGTCTGTGGCTCGGAGAGCGCCTGCTGAGGCTCTGTAGCTCTGTGGAAGAGAGCTTTAGCCTCAAGAACTTTCCTCAGTATGCTGCCTACATGGACCCAGCTGCCATCACAATTTCCCTGACTCAGGTACATGATTGACCACTTTCTCACCCACAGATGAGTATGTATGGCAGGCTAAAACATCTTCATTTTCATACATATATTTGGTTTAAATTTTTTTGGAGATCCCAGCTTCAACGATGTTTGACCCAGCCAAGAATATCTAAAACGTGTCTCCTGATTGGATTTCCCCAAACCATTTCTTCAAGACATATCATCATTGCACCTGTTGATTATGTATCTACTAATTTATTTCCAAGCCCACCATGCTGGATAACACTGTATAAGCTAAACATTGTTGTGCCAGGAAGTGAAACCTAAATCATGGAGACTTTCTTCATGCAAAATGGACACGTTCATGTATAAATTTGCAAACCATTTTTAATTGACCTCTCTGCTTAGCAGCCTCCCACTAGTGTTCTACAGCCAGAAGCCAGAGCAGACTCTGAGGTAAAGTGCAGCTATAATGAACATCTATGACTATGAGCTTTGTGACTTTACCCAAAACAGATCCATTAATTCCGCATCCTCCTCAGGTGGATACGGACAGAGATCTGCTGTCAGATGATTTCATCCTTCCCCCCGGTATAGAGAGTTACTCAACAGATGGTGAACACTTGCCGCTGCCCCCTGGCCGAAGGAAAGAGCTGGATCAGCACTTCTACGGCGAGCTGTGGGAGCCAGATGCTTATTCGCACACAGGCTATGAGCGAGACCCACTCGCCCCCCTGCCCTTACAGCGCCGCATGCTGGCTCACATGCACAAACACAGGTCAGACATGCATCAAAAAAGTATTGCTTGAGTATTGTTCCAAAAACACATTTTGTTGGCAGCAGTAAGGAGTAAAAAAAAAAAAAAAAAAAAAGACATACATTATCATGTACAAGTGTGTAGAGTTTTATAAATAAGATGAAATAATGTGTGCTCATATTAACTTGTGTGTGGGTCTCCCAGACTACTGGCTGGACATGTGGATTGGGACGTGGCAGCTGTTCTCGCTCTGAACAGGGACGGTTTTGGTCCTGAAGGGCCTTTGGAAGTCAGTTCAAAGTTGTTGATCCAGCACGCCTCCAGAGGGGAGCTGCAGGCGGTGTCCCAGATCCTCCAAACCGGTTTGGTCCACTCTGATGTCGCAGATTCACAGGGACACACTGCACTGATCGCTGCCACAGTAACACTTACTTATACTATTTGTTCGCTCATAGGTTCTTGATTTCGTTTTTCACTCATTTGCTCTTTGATTGTTATCCAATCCAGGTTTTACAATTATTGTTATTTTTTTTTTACAATACAATCAAACTAAATAGATAAATAAATAAATATAAGTGGTTCTTATTTGGTTCTTATTTGTTTGCCTCTCTGACTGTTTCATTCTCTTTCTTGTACCTGTCAGGTAAACTGCCATAATTATGTAATCCAGCTTTTGTTGGAAATGGGTGCCGATATTGACAAGTTGAATTGTGAAGGCATGTCTGCCCTGGCTGTGTGTTATGTCCTCTACTACCCTTTTCAGTCTCTGCACACCCCCTTGGCTGAGACAACCTCTAAAACTCAAGTAAGATTCTACCGAATGTTTTCTCGTAACTTCTCGATCTGTAGTTCACATGTATGAAACCGTGTTCTGTACAGACAAATTAAATGAAACCACCTGCACTGTAATGTGTCATCAGGGTTTCAGGTCTCCATCTGCATGTGGGAGCAGTCCCCAGATCAGCCAAGTGGACTTCACCACGGACACAGCCAGGTTTAATAACATACCTCACCAATAACACAACCCTAAGCAACGACACCAACCAGTCACCTCTCTGACCAGTAGGAATTGAGAGAAGCAAAGTCACTGATAATGGTCTTGAAAATAGATAGAGATAGATAGATAGATAGATAGATAGATAGATACTTTATTAATCCTGCAAGGGGACATTTTTTCGCAAAAGAAATGTCCTATTCATAGTCACTCCCAGTGTTCCCATGCTTTGACCAGTTATGTCTCTAAAACAAGCAGATGTATTCATTTAAGTTTCCTATTCATGTTGGTATTTTCAGGACAGCAGAAAAACAAACGGAGCACATCTCACATCACAGCAGTAAAGTGTCTAATGTGTCTAACAGTGAGCTCATCGCTGAGCGTTGGGCTGGCATCCATGAACCTGAGACCCCCACAGACACCGGAGACCTACAGGAGGAGGAGGGAAACGGGAAAGTGGGAGAAGGGGAGGAAAGAGACTGCAAGGAGACAGGAAGAGAGGGAGAAGAGAGGAGCAGAGGGGTGGATGAGAATGAGAGCAAAGGGGAGGAAAGAGAGACAGAGAGCAGATGTGATCAAACATGGGGAAATGGAGAAAGCGAGGTGAAAGAGGTGGAAAGAGAATTTAAGGAGGGAGAGGAAGATGTGTCTGGTGGTCGAAGAGAAACAGGGTCAAGAAAAGAGAATGTTGAGGTGAGGGAGGAGGGAGAGGAGAGGGTAAGGAGTAATCACGAGGAGGATGTAAAGGAGAGCGAAGAGAGAGGGAGGGAGGGCGTGCCTGGTGTGGAGCGCCTCATTCAGGTGTTGGATGGTCACATTGCACTGGGCAGCGTGCAGTGGAAGGAATGTCGTGCTGAGTCAGCAGGAAGAGTTCAGGTATAAAGCACAGAGATCCGGCCTATCATGAGTTTGAAAAGGTTTTTTTGAACTCACTGTTGTCTACCTAACTGTCTGCAGCAGGGCGAAGACAAAGGACTGACCCAAGACGCGACCTTTGACTCCGCCTGCTCCGTCAGCAGCTATGACATCCAGGTCACAGAGGAAGTGATGCAGCGCTCGGCCGAGGCGCTGAGTCGCACAGGCTTCCCTCAGCGCTCGGACTCACAGGAGACTGTACGCAAAATGGCCGGCATGAAAATCGAGTCAGTTCCGATCCCCTCGACGCTCTCTTCTCCTGTGCCGTTCGTTCTGTTCTGATTACGCTGATTCTGTCTGTGACTGTCTCACCAGACACCGTGTTCGTTTGAAAACTCTGAAACTGTTACTGGAACGGGGAGCGGACCCCAACGCATCCAGGGTCCCCATGCCGGTTCTCTTTTTAGCCATTATGGCGGCCGACACTGAGGCCGTCAGGAGACTGCTGCTGCGTGGAGCTCGCACTGACATTCCCCTTCCTCCTGAGGTAGAACTTGTTTTAGTAATGTCACATAAAAAAATCCATAAACATGCAGAGCACAATTTCCCCTCCCCCTCTCATCCTTTTCTCAGAGAAAAGGTCGTCATCCCCTGCATGTAGCTGCAGCACTGCCGGGCCCAGCAGGTCCCAGGATCACAGAGTTATTGCTCCACGCTGTCACGGACCCAGACGCACGGGCATGCGACCAGGATGAGATCTGTGAACGAGATGAGATCTGTGAACGAGATGAGATCTGTGAACGAGATGAGATCTGTGAACGAGATGCGGTCTGCGTGTTTCTGTCCTTTAAGCCTTAAACCGTAGTGGTCATATTTAAGGTGAGGGTGGAACTGGAAAGAAATGGGTTTCAGTCTTTGATCTTTTTACAGATTTTCATGAAGGCCCAGGAATCAGTGAGCACCAATGAGAACCCAAATCTGAAAGAAGGAGGCCGGACGGCCCTGCACATGGCCTGCCAGAGAGACAGTGACTATCAGGTCGGTACACACTGTACTAGCACACACACACACCTCTACACACCAGCACTGATGAAACACCAGACTATTGACTGTTCAAATCTGGAGCTGTGTTGCAGGCATGAGCACCAATCATGTTGAGTATATTTACCCAGTCTCCCAGAATGTCAAAGAATACATGTTACACACACAAATACATTGTGGTTTTGAGTATATTATTCATTTTACTTTGAATGGCATAACTTACAAATGTTTCGTGAACAATGCAAAGTAATAATCTGGCTCAGCATTAAGCTTAATAGCTTTAACAACTACAGGATATAATTTATTACAAGGTAGAAAATCACATAAATCATGAGGTTTGCTCACAATAATATTATGTTCCATTTAAATGACTGTTTATTGTTTATGAAGAATGCCAGCAAGGTGGTAGCCCTCCTGCTCTCCCACAGAGCCAGCACAGACCTCCTCTGGAGTGGGCACTCACCTCTGTCCCTGGCTATAGCAAGTGGCAATGACCTGGTAGACCACACACACACACACACACACACACACACACACACACACATAGACGTATACTGTACGAGCCGACAAAGCCTCACTTTGTCCTGAACCGGTTCCTTTTCCCTCCCCAGGCAGTGGAGGAGCTGTTGAATGGAGGCGCAGATCCCAACATCCCTCTGGGCCGCGGGGTGGGCAGCGCCCTCTGTGCCCTTGCCAACATCAACTACCACTTATGTGGCAACAGAGCTAAGCTGGTACACACACAAACACACACACACACACACACAGACACATATAGCCATATATGTAGCTGGGAATGTTTGACAGATGAGAGAAACATGCAGTCAATTGATTTAGCAGCTGCCTTTTGGTTCAAAGACATTTGACAGGAATTTATAAATTTCCGAAATGAAGCTGCCTGATAAATTTACTATGTTTTTCTTTTCTCCGCTTTTGTTTTTGGAAGCACTTGTTTTTGGCTCTAAACAAGTGTGCAAAGATCATTTTTATACATTTAACTTTCTTCTTGGTGACTTCAAATGAGTCACAGTTAATTTAACTTAAAAAGCATGAATTAAAATGAGTGTATGCCTCAATATTGCAGTTGTCAAAACAGTAAGCAAAGAAATGTGTTTTTAAGCTGGAGCAAAAAGCCATCTCTATATTGAGTCATTTAAAAGTATACGGTTGAATTGTGTGTATTTGTGTGTGTCTTTGATGTAGTTGGGCATGTTAGTGAAGGCTGGTGCCGACATCTTGATGCCAGTTATGGTGGGTGACGTTATGGGGACCGCAGTCGACTACGCACACTACTCCTTCAACCAGGTAACCGTAGAAACACTGGATGCATTTAAGTTGACTGAATTCAGCCAATTACAAAAGCCTTTCAATCAGTCATACTTTTGTAAACATTAGAAGGATTCATTTTTGTTGAGACTGTCAGGGAGTTGTTGATTCAACTTTTGGTTCTTTTTGCAGCCACAGTCAGTGGAAGAGTTCTTCTGGACGGCATTATTTTGACATGCGTTACTAATATTTTGCTCCAGTAGACACAGGAGGACTCAAGTCCTCTTTGTGGCATTTTGAACTAAGATTATATGGTACACACTTGCACTCGTACACAGAGAGAAAGCTTTGAGTACTTTGTCTTGATTGCTTATTTCTTTGTGGCATGATTCCATCTGAGTAGCTATCTGTATGTTATATGTTACCATATAGGACGCGCGTATTGCCAACACTCCCTTCCACACTCTGAACACGCGGGAGAGGGAAACATACACAGCACGGCGCCAGCTGCTGAGCATGATGGGAGATCTGCTGAGACAGACTGCTGGCCAGAGAGAAAAAGAAAATTTAGAGAGAGAACAAGGCCATACGTTGAGTAACAGGTACCAGTAGCACAGAGAGGTTTGTGTACACAGGGGCAGGTGCCATTTCCTCAAACAGGTTCTTTCACAGCTGTGAAAGTCTATCACCCATAACAGAAAAGCAGAGGTACATATATATATATACACATACATTCATATTCATTTTGTCCCTTTTATTGTTGTTGTTGTTTTTTTTGTACTTAATCTAATTTGTAAAAAGAATGTGTCTTAAAGTCCAGAAGCAAAACAAGGAAACACAAATCTAACAGGAGCCTCTTTCCAACTGTCAATCTTCTCTCAGGAAACCAATGGTTAAGTTCTGCTATCAATGCGGGCGCTCAGTGTTCCTGAAGCTGACTGCATGTAGCCGCTGCCGCAAGGTCTTCTACTGTTCCAGGACCTGCCAACTGAAAGCATGGGATGAAAGACACAAGGGAGAGTGTCTCCGGGCGACAGGTGGGAATCAGGGCCGCTCCGTCAGTTAGAACCCAACACACCAGACAACACCAGCCCCCAAACCCTCAAACCAGAAATATCACTAAATAAGATTTTAATGAAATGACGATGTGTAACTTTTGTCATAGTGTTTTGAATCTGTGATATATGTAGGCTAAAGTGGCGATGATGTACAATATCGGTGAAATACTCATTTGGTTTTATCTTTTGGATGAACAACGCATGTAAACACTTTGTCTATCTGTCTCTCTCTTAATCTAGACTCCGCTGATGGAATCCAGCAGAGTGTTGTGTTTAAATCCGCAAGAGGCCCCGGGACCTCGACTGTCACGTGGAAATCCAAAACAGTCCACAGGCCCTTGAGTGTCAAGTTGAAATCCCACAGAGCCCCCAAGCCCATGGGCATGGCAGAGAAGGTCTTGGAGTGCCAAGACAGCCGGAATGGAAACTACAGCTGCAACTGATCGAGACAAACATTTCACGTACTTAATTACAGCGGAAGTACAACTTTATCAACCTAATATTACAAATAGTACATAGTTTCTTTCTGTGATTCTTTAAGTCTTACATTTATATATTTGGCTGAAAGGTGATGACAATATTTTGTGCCATAATCATTTCTCTTTGGTATATTGATGTCCCTATCTGTGCTAAAGCCATAAAAACACTGAATGTCTGCATTTACATATTTGCGAAATGAATCATCTGATGGTAACCAGATTTGGGCATATGACTTCTTTCATATCTAAATGTTCTGAATAAAGCTATTACCGTTGGTGATCTTAATTTCCATAATATCTTTGGTCGATCTTTGAATGAATAAGTTAAAGGTATGAAAAACTCAAGTTCCACTTTTCCAGAGCGTTCAGTTGCCATTTCATTCAAATAAAAGTACAGAAGTATCAAAACGTCCCCTGTGACTGATATATTATATGACATTAGATTGTTAATACTGATACAACAATATGCAAGCAACATTTTATTTTTTGTAGCTGGTCGAGGTGGAGTGAGTTTTAACTACTCTATATATTAGTATCTTAGTCGTGGTTCCCAACCTAGGGGTCGGGCCCCTCTGAAGGGACACAACTTGTGTCATACAAGATACATGTGAGGGATCATGAGATGACTAATGGGAGAAGAAAGAAGAAGAACCAAAGTTCTTCTTCACAAATTTGGATTAATCTTTTTTGTGAAATGTTGGACAATCATTCCTCTTTATACCTCAATCTGATATTTAAATGAAACCGTCTGAGAAGTTCACAGGGTAAAGGGTAACAAGCCAAACAATGTTTTAATAATACATTGTGCTTTAAAAGGTCATCGTTTTTTTTTTATTAAAGTAAAATCTTAATCAGAAAAGTAACTAGTAACTACAACTGTCAAATACATGTAGTGGAGTAAAAGTTACAGTATTTTCCTCAGACAAAAAGTATAAAGTAGTACAAAATGTTATTACTTAAGTGAATGTACTAGTAATATTCCTCTCATCTATTCTGTACTTTGTACATCAACGTCAATACATATCTTGGATATCTGTAAAATGTATTAAATGCTCAAATCAAAAATAAATCTGGTCTTTGTGAACTTCGTTAACAACGTCATATTATCATGATTCTTTGTGGAAATGAAGGCGTGTGTAACATGATTACCGTAAATGACCTAATGTCGGCCCGCTTCACGCAGCAGCACAGGGACAGGTTGCTGCGGGATGCCGCAGCAACCTTTTTTACAAGCAGCTGTCTCTGACATTGCGAGAGGCGGAAGTGGAGTTTGTTGTGAGTGGAGCTATGAATGCGGACATGGAGGAGCAGGAAGACGAGCTGCTCGCCCTCCGCAGTATCTTTGATTCCGAGGAGTTCGTCCGGGACGAAGCGAGATCTGCCGGAGAAATCCGAGTCTCTGCTGAGCTGCCTGCGGACTTCACCGTGACTCTGAAAGAAGGTAAATGAGCTGGCTAAAGAAGGATTATTTTCTTATGGAAAACCCTATCCGCCCATTTGCTTGGCGTGGGAATTATTATTACGAAGTACAACTACGAGAAATGTATTAAATCAAGAGTTTTCAAAAATATTTCAAGAATGTCCAAGAAAGTCAAACAGTAAAAGTCGAGAATGAAACAAAGTGTTATGCATAACTTCAGTGTCCACACCAGGCTCTGTGAAAGCATGAGAAACAATGTGGAAACCAGGAATAGTTTTTCCCCTAAGGTGAAACGCTGAGGCAGTATGAGATCTCATTCCTGCCACCTTTGCTCCTGACCTTTGAACTACCTGAGGACTACCCATCATCCTCTGCGCCCTCCTGCTCCCTCACCTGCAGCTGGCTGACACACACACAGGTAAACATGAGAAGCCAAGCACAGAGAGAGAGAGAGAGAGAGAGAGAGAGAGAGAGAGAGAGAGAGAGAGAGAGAGAGAGAGAGAGAGAGAGAGAGAGAGAGAGAGAGAGAGAGAGAGAGAGAATGACATCAGTCTATTTGCCCTCACCCCCCACAGCTCTCTGCGCTGGGTGCTCAGCTCAACAATCTGTACCAGGCCACAGGAGGCGCTGTGGTGCTCTTCTCCTGGGTACAGTTTCTTAAAGAAGACGCCCTCAGGTTCCTGGACATCCATGCTCTGCTGGAGCTCCCCTCTGATGAACACAGCACCCAGTGCGATAGCCAGGACTCATTAAATGCTGCACTCTCAGAAGCAAAGAATAATCCGTCAGATGAAAGTGTTCAGGAAGCGTTCCTAAATGATGGGTCAGCCTCATTGTTACTTGCCCCTGGGTCCTCAGACCCACTGGATCCAAGTGAACAAGGAGCTGCCTCCCTGCCAATCCGCCCCAGAGGATCCCCTCAGAATGAAGGGCAAACGGGCTCTGGCCTTTCGCTGACTCCGTCACAAGCCCTCCTGTCCCAGCTCCTGATCTATAATGCGGCTCAGACACAGAGAGAGTTTTCCACCACGGTGTTTGACTGTGGTGTGTGTTGCGTGGGCTTGCTCGGTTCAGACTGTGTCCAGTTGCCCGAGTGTGGCCACATCTTCTGCAAGGCCTGTCTCACCAAGTTGTGCACGCTCCAGATAACAGAGGGCAACGTCAAGGCTGTCACCTGTCCCGAGGCGGACTGCTCTGCCACCCCGACACCTTCACAGGTACGGTCCTCATCTGTCTCCTCCTTTCTGGTGCTTTTGCGACTTCAGGATAATGGGCAAGATTGCGAACTTAGTTTTTTACAACTGTGCTGAAAGAAGTACTTTGATCCTTAACTTAAAGGGACAGTGTGCAGGATTTGGTGGCATCTAGCGGTGTGGTTGCAGATTGCATCCAACTGAATACCCCTCTATTCAGTCCATCCTTCCTTACCGTAATAACACTTCTTCAGGAGCAATAGAAGTCAGACGGTGGCTGCCGTTACCATGGTTTCACAAGCACACTAATGAAAACATAGTTATGAATAGTATACTCCATTCCGGCTAATAGATCCCCCTAAATGTCCCTTTTAAGTAAAAGTAGCAGTACTAACATTTTTAAATACATTACAAGTAAAAGGCCTGCATTCAAAAGTACAGAGGTGTTACTTAAATGTACTTAAAACATCAGAAGTAAAAATACTCATCATGCAAAATGGAGTTATATTATTATTGATAGTTTGACATGTAAGTATTCTTTTAATGCTGCTGATGCACATTTGAGCTGCTTTATACACTGTGTTACAGATGTACAGTACTTGAGAAAATGTACAGAGTTACTTTCCACCACTGGAGATGTGGATGTGATTTCTGGTTTCTAAATTTCTTCATCCGCACCTTTTGGCTTTTCTCACATGCATTTTCTTGTTACTTCTGCATATATGCAGAGACACTGTCCACCAATACCATCATCATTCAATACATGTCTGCCCTGTTTGGTAGGTGAAGTGTCTGGTAGGGGAGGAGCTGTTCAGCCGCTATGATCGGCTGCTGCTACAATCTACTCTGGACCGCATGGCTGGTATGTTTCCCCTATATTCTTGTTAAACTGAGGATGTATTCCTCCAATTAACTTTCACATTGGGTTCATAGAGAGGTCTCTGCTCACGTCTCTTCTCTCCTCCCCTCCTCGTAGATGTGGTGTACTGTCCTCGACGTGTTTGTGGTTCGGCCGTCATTGTGGAGAAATCCAGCACTGCAGCCCAGTGCTCTGTGTGCAGCTTTGCCTTCTGTGTCACCTGCAAGAAGACCTACCATGGAACAGACAACTGTCTGGAAAAGAGGAACACGAGAATACAGGAAGCACAGCAAGCCAATGCAGACCTGCCTCAGTCACAAGGTACAAGCATACAGAACTCCTTGTACGTGTTGAATGCAGACGCCTTCATTTGGAAAGTAACTAGTAACTGAAGCTGTCAAGTAAATACAAAAAAAGTCTGAAGTAAAGTACCTCAAATGTTTTAATTAAGCACAGTACTTGAGTGTGCCTCGTTACATTCCACCACTGGTTTGTGTGGATGCAGATGTGTGTCTGAAGCGGTGCTCTGTTTGTGTCTCAGAGGGGTTGAGTGCTCTGTGGGACGACTATGCCAGTGGCAGTAGGCTGAGGCAGCGCTTCCTGGAGAGCAGGTACGGCCGCAGTGTGATGCGGGGCACCGTGCAGGAGTGTCTGAGTGAGGACTGGATGGCCTTCAACAGCAAGAACTGTCCTCACTGCTTCTGGAAAATACAGGTATTCAGTTATTCACCTATTAGCTCTCATTTACACACAAACACATGAGCACAGACGTGCGATTGCAGACACGTTGTGATGTTCGGACCGCTCCACCACTGTGCCTTTGGTAATGCTTATGTTGTTGTGCTGTGCGTTGTAGAAGAACGGAGGATGTAACATGATGACGTGCTCTCAGTGCGGACAGCAGTTCTGCTGGGCCTGCCTCTCCAGACTGCCATCACATCGGGCAGGCAGACACTTTGAGAACGGCGTCTGCTCTCACTACCAATAGGCCCATGTCATATCAGGGTAAACATGGGTTTAATTGATCAAATGAATTATGATCCTGTTCTGTTTAGTGTGTCACAGTCATTCCAGTGAGCCAGCATGCGCAATACCAGGACTAAATGCAACAGGGCCATACTTAACGTGATTAATTACTCCTGTGTTTACCCTGAAAAGACAAAAGGCTCCTGGGAAAAGGGCCGATACCTCCACCAGCCACGGAGGGAATGAAGTAAACACATGTTGCACGTGGTATGCTGTGTTCAGTTCAGTTCGATTTTTAAGTGCACTTTAAACAAATACATGACAATGCAAAGAAGTTCTGATTTTAAGAAAATGTATATGCAAATAGTATGAAAGAAACAATAACGATGTGGAACATGTTACCAAATAGTTATCACTTCAACACAGTTTGAATCTGCCAGTGGTGGAAGAAGTACTCAGATCTAAATCCATAATCACTTATTCCATACATCTTTATTAATTAGTTGATTTATATTTCGTAATGATAATCTGAAGCTGCAAAGTAACTAGTAACAGATCAATTTAGTGTTGTTTCCAAAATGTGGTGGTGTATAAAGTAGCATAAAATGGAAATAATCAATTAAAGGACAAGTACCTCATACCTTTATTTCAGTACAATACTTGAGTAAAATAACTTTGTTACTTTCCACCACTAGAATCTGTACACTATAATATTATAGGATGAATGGCTTTTGCTACAGACGCGTCAACCAATCATCTGGTCACAATTGATACAAAAAAGCCCCCAAAACATACAAATACGACTTAAATATCACTAATATTTACTGAGCCTTTACAGTCATATACAAAATCACAGCACATGTATTACTGTGTCAAGACCAGTAGAGGGTGCTAAATACCAAGAATGTCAAAAGAGTTTGGTAAGTTTACAAGAGATCCCTTTTGGTCGTAATAGGAAATGCACTTTTTATTTAAAAAACATACTTCATCATTCACTATTTATTAATCGGACAATGCATTAGTTAAAACTATGATGTGACATGCATGCATGTCTAGATGCAAAATGAATAATCGATTTAAAGGAAATCACAGAGTGTGCTCTTTTTGATCTAAGTCAGAATGTACCAAAGACACATTTCATCCACAGTTATGATTATTGTACCTAATGGTTCTGCAACTGATTCTTATTTTTTTTATCAGTCGACCAATTCTTTTTTGGATTAATTGATTAATAGTTTGGTTTACTGAAAACAGAAACTAGTAAAAAAGGCCAATCATAGGTTGTCTGCCCGACAGTGACCCAAACATATTATTTACTTTGTTTACGTTGTTTACTAAGAAAACAAGCAGATATTCACATTTGAGAGGCTGAAACCAGGTAGATTATGCTTAAGAAATGTGTATATCAATTATTGCAGTTTACTTTTCTGTTAATCAACTTATTGATTGAGCAAATAATTGTTCCAGTACCCAAGGAGGCACTTTTTAGACTCTTTCAACTTCCTGTCATGTACTTTATGTGTGTAAAGTATTTTATCTTACAGCCTGTTATGAATTGTTCTACAAGAGCAAGTTCTTTTTGCACTAAAGCAGTTTGCACACTTGTATGATTGCACCTACATTGTTACTTTTATATGAGAACTAATGTTTGACATTCTGTTTTAAATGATTCTGTGTTTATTTTATTTTTTTTCAGCAAATGTCATCCAAGTAAGTAATGTCACGGTAACTTTTGAGCATAAAATCAAAAGTTTAATTAGTCACAGTCATAGATGGTTGCAAAGACTGCTGGGAAATCGTTTAGCCTCAGACTCCTGAGCTTTTAACACGTTATAGGAACATATTCAGCCACTATTCTTTAGAAATGGCACCCTGCAGCTATAGTTGTTTGCCATTTTGCATCTACTCACTGATTGACTTCCTGTTTTGAAATGCCCCCCCCCCCCCCACCCCCCTTCCACCACTGCTTTGTTTTAACAGTGGAACAAAGACCACTGTTGCTTTCAGAGACAAGATTGGAAATCTTTTATATTAAGCCAAAAAATACTGGCCGTGTGTGTGTGTGTGTGTGTGTGTGTGTGTGTGTGTGTGTGTGTGTGTGTGTGTGTGTGTGTGTGTGTGTGTGTGTGTGTGTGTGTGTGTGTGTGTGTGTGTGTGTGTGTGTCTTCCAGGAAAAATCCAGTTTCCACAGAGGGGTCATCTCTTCCTCATGAATGTCTAAACAACTGTTTGCCTCACTGACCCAGCAGGGCCGGGATGACTGGAATCGGAGAAGTCGGCAATGTGTCTGTGGTTGTCAAGCCTCTTTTTTTTGTGGTACATGTGAGATATAAAAGACAAATGAAAAAAAAAAGGCACTCAAAAAACAATAACATCAGAACTTATAACACACTTAGAAAGTACAAAGAGCCACTAAACAAAACAAAAAACTAAAAAAATATTTGACTCAAGAAAACTGCAGTGAATCAACTGAGCCCGACCAGGTAGGTGTCAGACTGACGGAGCTTTTTAACATTTGGACATGTCATTGCAGCAAACACACAGATGTAACAACAACATTACTAACAGCTGCCTTCCACTTGAACTTCTCTGTAATACAGACCTTACTTACTTGACAGCACAAACAATCTAAATAGGCCCCTTTTGTATTTTTCGTTACAATGTTTGTCGATGCAGGAGCTGACAGGAAGTAAACAGGGACCAAAGCTGTTGCCCTAGCAACACAATGTCAATGAAAAGGTCTAAATCTTTTTCATAGAAAACATTTTGACATTGCAATGATGGCTTAATTTCTTTAAATCTTCTTTGTAGAACAAAAAAATAACAAATATAAGATGTGACAATAGGCTTATTACAGTTCTGGAATGATTCAGGATTAAGTAAGCATGCAGTTGCTTTCTGAACTTAGGCTAGTTGTGCCTCCCCATTGTCCATGTTAGGAGTTGTTGAGTGGTTTATCAATGTATTGTTGATGATCCTTTAGCCTGAATAAATAAATCCTGTATAAATATAATAATAATATGCTGTGACAATCTGCAAGTGAGAAGAATTTACTCCTCATGATCAATTACATAAACTAGATGTAAAGGTGCTTTCAGACAGGCACCTTTCTTTCCTATATACTGGAATATAAAAAGTGCCTTATATGGTTGAGCAACTGCATGGACCATTTTGTGCCCAGAACTATTGCTCCATTTTTCCAAACCCGGTGCGTTTGTTCAGCCAGCTCTATAGGAAGAGTTCATATTGGTGTCTGAGCGAAGATGATTGTCTATCATCTACCTAAACTGTCTGTTTGAAACAAATACTGAGTGAAAATGTCTGGACCATGGTGACTAATGCAAAACTGTGAGCTGGTGCTGCATGGATAAACATTTAGCATGGATAATCGAGTAATTGAGTTTATTCATTAGTTTCATTCAGCGGTGGAAATTTAATAAAAACATGTGCTGTATTCTAAACCACCAGCAATGCCTCTGCAGCATTTGAGGGCAATGTATTGTGCAGAAGTGTTATATTATCTAACTAACCAAGGCCTCTCTGCCTGTCCTGCCTTCGCATTACCTCAAAAACAGTTCATCCGATCCACTTAAATATTAATGAACAACAAGCGAACAACACTTTTTGTAGTTTTGTTATGAAAAAGTGGAGAGAAAACAGTCTACACTCCAACAAAGTGGATGCCGGTAATGCACCTTAATGCTGGTTGCCACCCGCCATAACACCGGAACAGAAGAAGAAGAAGCCAACAGTGCTCATACAATCTGCAAACTCATCTCCGTGCAGCTGGATGGCAGGATGTAGCCAACCTGTACAATCTGACTATTCTTCACTTCCCTGGAGTCAACAACTGGAGGCAGAAGCGAACCAGTGTATATTTCACCATTATGACTGTGTGAGCTGTAACCTTTCTCCCCTGAGTAAGACTGTATTTGCTGGGGTATGATTTAGTACC
Source organism: Ophiodon elongatus (assembly GCA_016806645.1). Lineage (NCBI taxonomy): Eukaryota > Metazoa > Chordata > Actinopteri > Perciformes > Hexagrammidae > Ophiodon > Ophiodon elongatus. The sequence goes on along the minus strand of JACSYO010000215.1, from coordinate 1,524,478 downwards.
GACTTGTAACACTAATAATGTTCCCATACCATACTGGAAACTTCCCCCGCTTAGTGTATTTAACCAAAGTGTCTGACCGGAAGTTAGTGATTTGGGGCCCCAGACAAACACAGCTTTGCATTACTTGTAACCCCTTCTTTAACTGGGAATGATGGTATTAGCAGTGGTAGAAGAATTAAGCCTACTCAAAACTTTCTTTCCGGAGTAAAATTATTAACTATTAATAGTGAAACTAATAATTTCGCACAGAAAAGGCCTGCATTAAAAGTTTACTTTAAGTGAACAGTGAAAGAAAGGCATTATCAGCACAATGTATTGTCGTATATTGTATATTGTATATTCAATTCCAATTCTAATAGTTAAATTTTGTTTACCAGAAGCATTTCTCTGTCAGGTAAATGAGGACCTAAAATGTTTTCTTCTGAAGTTGAAGTACACAGTAAGTAGTATACAGTTTAGTTGCATTTTTATTAAGTGCTTTGGGGGCCTATTGTAAGTTATTTTGGAGTACATTGAGTTAGAATATTATTTCAATATTCTTCATATCTAAACATCGTAATGAATCTATAGTTGTTTGGGCCCTTTTAGTTGCCTACCTAAAGCCTGCATCCAGTGTTTTTCCCTGAACTAGAGTGCATTTCACCGGTGTTTCTGAGTGAGTAGCCACGACTTATGTGTGTGATGCAACTACTGGATGTCAAAGCATGAATATTGCTGAGGACCCAAGAAAGCAAAGTGTTGAGTGATAAGTTGTTTATATGAGCGGTTCTCAAGAAAGCTGCAAGCAGCAACACCACATGCCGAGCATTGGGTCCGTTCCATTAAAGAACAGGATTTGGGATTTGAAGGCTTCATCCAGCAGCTGTGACTAAACTTCAGATAAAGAAAAGAAAATTGTTTGTTATTAACAGATGATATGTGATGATGAAGTCTTGACAGAGTCTTTGGGACTCTACAGGGAGATTTGTAATGGAGGGCCATCTGCCCCGATCAACAACAAGATAAATCCCCTGGTGGAGTCCAGACCTGGTGGTGGTGGTGATGGGGCTGATAGAAGGATGAGTTGATGAAGCTGATGAATCTGTAAAGACTGGGTGGAGATGTGGAGGTGGAGGGGTAAAAGAGTCGGCAGCAGGATGAAAGGCTAGCCATGTAATTGTTTCGTTGTGCTTATTGGATAGAGGAGACACATTTAAACAGCTGATATCCTGATTAACAGCGTGAGAAGTGATGGCAGATGTATGAGAAATAAATTACGGGCTCAGGCATGCAAGAGTATGGTCTTCCGACTGAACTTATGCTATTAGCTTCATATGTTGTCCCTCTAACATCAACTGCACATATTTGCCTCCTTTTATTGCTGGTGTGAGTTGGAATCAGGCATATTTTGCCAAAAACCAAATAACTACAGTATTAGTATACCTTCATATGTTCATTTCTTACTGTACTAATACAGAAGTTGGACAGACATCAATGTGCCACTACTCCTACTGGTGATTACTGGCCAATTCAAGCGCTGATTTCATCGTTGAAAATAAGAGAAAGAACCATCCAAAGGCAGAAATCCAAACTTAAACCTGAGGCCAGTACACCACATTTCGGGCAATCTGTTCATAAGATTTGTGAGACATCGTGCTGACAGGCAAACAAACAAACTACCAGGGGCACAAGAACAGCTTTTGTGGCAGAAGTAATATAACGAGTAAAGCTTGGCTATCAGTGCAGTGGAAACTAGGCTATTGAGAGCGTCTCCTCCCTGAGAGCCAATAACAGCATCAGCTCACAGAGTGGTTATTTCCCCCAGAGCGCTACGAGCTGAGCCGTGGACGAGAACACATGAGACACACATTCACTGAAATAATCATCAACTCAGCTTGGTTATTAATATCAGCGGCACGTTTATTCATCTGTCAGAAAACACACACAGCCTCAGCATATCAGTATATCAGTCGTTCAGGCATCCATCCAGTCAGTCAGTCAGTGGTATATTGGCATCATTGATTAGAGGCACTGGAAGTGTGCTGAGGTTTTCACAAAGGGTACACCAGTATATACTGCTCTGCAGGGGGTGCTGTTAGGGTGTTTTGGGGCCCCTGACAGAAGATGGAGGTGAGGGGTCCTGAATTCTGTCATTGTAAAAAACTGACTTAGTCTGTAGACCAGGATACATGGGCTTTCATGTGAGACAAGCCTCACCTATGTTTTGATTGAGTGACAACATTAGAAATCAATACAGCGGAAGTGGACAAGCACATTCTATATATGCAGGAAAACACGATATTCTATTCTCTTTCTGGCCAAGAGTTAGACGAGGAAATTGATACCCATCTCAAGTCTGTCCGCTAAGTATGGAGCTGGAGCCAGGCGGTGATTAGCTTAGCTTAGCATAAAGACTGGGAGCATGGGGGAAACAGCTAGCATTGCTCTGTCTTAAATAAAAAAAATCTGTTAGTTATTCCAGAAGCTTTAGGCCGTATCCCACAGCCTTCTTCTTCGCAAAGTTTTGGCCTCTTTTCTGAGTACTCTAAGTACTAAATGTCCATCATGGCCAAATACGTGAGCAGGTTGTTTCACTGCGAGGTTGCCAAATAGCTGCACTACATAACTCCACCTGAAACCACAAAGTACACGAGTGAGATCACGAACAAATAAGATACGGGTTAATTAGTAAGCTTTAAACCATAGACTGTATATAAGAAGTGGACGTAGTCATCGTGACGTCACCCATTGGTTTGTGAAAATTTTCGCCATCTTCACTTTTTGCAACCAGTGAACGGAAGTTGCCGTCTGGTTTTAGACGTGTTGGTTGGCAAATGTTTTTTGTCGTTTTCCCCCTGTTTCCAGCCCTTATGCTAAGCTAAGCTAATCACATCATGGCTTTAGCTCCACACTGTCAATCTTAATCAATCTTTAATTCACAGCAAGAAAATCAGTGTTGCCCATCTGCCCTGGTCTCATCAGTCGAAAAGTGCAACACATGGACAAATATGATACACAGCCATAACAGCTCCAATTTCTCACCTTGTAAACATTAGGATACAAATGATTGAGAGGCAAATAATGACAATGGTAGCAAACTCTTCACTTGAACTTAACAACATAAGGTAGCATACTTTTCTTTGTAGGTTTCTTTTATATTTAGTGCAAAATCCTGATTCTTTCCAATGCCCTTTAGTAGAATCAGCACAGCATACAGACATTTCCAAACATGTAAACCCCAGAAAAAAAACATTCTTGAACAGCACCCTCACTGTCATATTTTCTCTCCATAGTAGAAACATCTCTACAGTTATTAAGTATGACTTTACTCATGCACAACAAAATAAACCAGATACAACTTATATGGTGCAATATGTAACACTTTTCTGTCATTTACAACGAAGCACTGACGTTCAACTGAAGTTATGGTGCTGAAACACATCAGCATTCAGATACCAGCATTGGTTAACGACAATGAAACCAATCATTGTCAGTGTAATATAGTTACCAGCTGTTACAGTTATCTAACAAGTAAACACAGTCAGAACAAAGCAAACAGAAACAGTACCCCGGGTATTTAAACTATTTCAGCATATTACCAGACCAAACAACAACTAAACAGTCTTTCCAGAAGCATTAATGCAATCTTATCAATTTCAGTGAACACAGAGCAAATAAATGTGCAGATTGCCGAAGTATTAAACCTATTAACAGTTAATGGCCGTATGTAGACGCCCTCATTTTCCACAGTGGTTTCTTGATTTTGTTGGCTTTCGACTGCTTAAAACATTTGTGCAACCAATGAAGATCCTTAAATGCAGAATGGTGTTTAACTGCAGCAATATCAATCCAAAAATAGTCCTGTTTAAAAGGAGCAGTTTAACGGTGGTTTGGCATGTTTTAGCCCATTACCTACAAATGGAGTTTACTATGTTATTTCAGGCTATTTAATTTATTTTCCAATTACTGTCTCCTGATTTTCTTGAATCAAGTGAAAATACCATTATATTGACACTTTTTGAGTTGTTCCCTTTGAAACTCTTTCAAATTAACAAAATGATAATTGTCATGAATACTAGTAATTTTAATCTTATGAAAGTCTTCTTGTGGCCTCCTTCATTCTCCCGACTCATATAGTGGGCCAGTGATATTTTATATCTACAACCATTGCTGTGATAGTTGTAATATAGTCAGTTGTTTGTTGTTGTTTTCTTTCTGAAATACTGGGACACCGTCACCTCGGATGCCAGATAGGTTGAATTAACCTATTAAGGTTAACCCAAGAGCAGAAATTTGCTGTTGGGGCTCTATTGACCTCCCACCTCCCACCCGACAGGGAATTGTGTTTTGTATCCGGTTTCCTCCAAATTTCCATTAAGCACAGTGCAATCAGCAAACTTTACATGGTATCTTCATTATTTGCCCAAAAACCAACCACTGATCTGCTGGAATGATGCCATCTGGTGAGCGCTCGGGTTTCCAAATGGTTACAGTTGCATGCCACCTAACCATAACACAATTAGGATCAGTTGCACGTCATACACCTTCCCTTGTTTCCTGTATGCTTTTTCAATATTGTATTTCCAATAATGCCAACAAATGACAGTGTCAATGTCTAGGTTAGGTAATTTAAATAAAATAGACTGTATGAAGGAATATGCAACATGTAAGCGCAACATAAACTAAAAAGATAGGTCTTAACGAGTCTAAAAACTAGGTTTTGACACAAGTTTTCTCTACAAATTAGGACAGGACAAGATGATCTGATATTGCAAAAACCTGCCTTAGTTGATGTACTTAAATTGGGCATGCAGTGACCCTGGGTGTTTTGGGGCCTCTGTGGGTTTGGGGCCCCAGGTCAGTTGCCCGTTTTGTTCAAAGACACAATCTGACTTGGAAAAATATCAAGCTTTGGTTGTCCACACAAAGGCCATAACCTGTGATGAGGGGTCTCAATTAGATACTTTAAGGGGTCCAGAGCCAGTCCAAATATATGACACGATAGAAACAGAAAAGGTTTCCAGACTTAAAGGTTCTTTAGGTGATGGCTCTTCGTAGTTGTATAGTTTTCTACGATCTCATTTCCTCCATTTCTTTGCAGCTTATTATTCCATAAAGGTGTTCAGTAGCTTCATTGGAGTGTGAGCCTGTCAACCTGATAAAAGGTAAAGCTACCCATTCTTTCATGTACGACGAAGAGGAGGAGGAAGAGGAGGATTGCTATTGACAGACTGTAACTCAGTCTAATGTGAACAACTCCTCGACTAGCTGTATCTCACACACAGCTTTCGTTATATCTCTGATTTCATCAACTCCTTATTCCCTTATTTGTTAAACTGTACAGCAGTGGGCTAAAAGAAACAACCTGGGTTTTAGTTTTCTATCTTCCATTTGTCTCTCACCCTCTCTCATGTGTTTAAATCCCTAAACACCACAGTACTTTGTCCTCACAGTGCTTTTCTCCTGAGTGTCCTCATGTGTGTGATCAGGTGTGTGGTTGTGCCTCTCCCCAACGCTAACTAAACTAGGGTGCTGCTTTTTTCACTTTATAACACTTCTGATTACGTGATCCAAACTGACCTTTGCTTGATTAAATTATGTGAGCGTGAGCGTGTGTGTGTGTGTGTGTGTGTGTGTGTGTGTGTGTGAGCTGTTCTGCAGGAAAAGTTTGAAAACCAAATTTAAAGTGAAACAGGATGCTTTTTCTCCTCTTCTGAACTACAGATCCGTGTATACATGTTACATGTTGAGAGCTGAACATCTAAAGGGAAAATCCTTTCAACTGCTACATAAAATGACTTTTGAGGCATGAATAAAATCATTTTTTTCTATTTAAAGGATGAAAGCCACACAAATCTATAAATAAGAGATAGTCATTTCAAACAACGAAGGTTTAGATTTTTTGACCTCGTCATTGTCTTCTTTAGTTATTTAGTCAAATATGACAGTATAAGTCCAAATGCCTTGTGATTGCACGGTATTCAGCTGAGTCGCACTGAACTGGAACAGATAATCAAATAAACAGAAACAGAAAATCTAATTTGATTCTGATTACATAACTGATCTTTTCAGGATGGGCTTAACACAGAAAAACAGCTAGACCTGGGTCATACGGGGTGAAAAACCAAACAAAAACCAAACAAACAACAAGATCTGTCTACTAATCTAGAAAAGATCCAAGTCCCTCCTCTGCAGCCGCTTAACACTGCAGTAAAACCTGGTTACGTGTCCTCTGGGAATGAAGACTGATTGTGAGAATCAAATGATATGTCTTACAACCAGAAACATCTACGAGCTCAGCACACGTTCATTTGCAATTTTCAAACTAATTAGAAGTTTGGAGTTAAATGCTTTTGGCTGCACGCGTCACTTTGAGTTCCCGTTGTGTTTGCACATTCCCTCCCATCACAGTGCCAGTTTGGGTGTGTTGTGAAGACAAAGATTAAGGCTGTACCCTCCTTCTTCAAAAGAAGCCTCAGAGACAGACTCTGGCATGTGATCCACCAGCACAGTCAAACGATGAGACTAGCAGCTTTTAACGAGACGGATGATGTCAGAGTTACTTTACCGGTGAACAAGGGCATCGCCCAAAGTGGTATAGAGGGCCTACAGTAAAATACACACACAAACATACAGTGCTGATGGGTAGACATTCAGACAGTGCACAGTTTGTACAAGATTCCTGATAATTATTAAATAGATTGAGTATTTACAATATACGCTAGGCTAACATTAACCAAAGAATCAATAGTATTCATGTGTATTATCCTATATTTACACCTATAATGACGTTTGAGAATAATTACACAATATTTATGTGGATTTATCACAAGAAAAGAGTTGACACACAATCTAGAAAAACCCAATCAATACTGCAGATTATTTTCCACTATTATGTCAAAATGGCTAGCCAAAGTTTACTCTTTAGCCTAATTCTCACTAAAGGCACAAACAAGGCTAGCTAGGGTGTAGCCTTCAGCCTGATACACACAAAACAGATTCATGTAACACTGTTTCTACCAGATGATGTTGTTCGTTGTGCTTTGTCTTTTTGAAATTAGCAAATAGTGCTTTGGATTTTATGACATGTGTTAGGTTAGAAAGATGTTGAATTTGTGGCTCAGTGGTCACTACAGTAAGTGGCCCTGAAGTCCCTGCTGTAGGGCCTGTAAAAAATACCTGTAGGGCTCACACACAAGTCTCAAACTTTGTTCTCAGTAATGATGATTGTTTTCCCAAGGATGAGACTTGTTCCAACCTCAAGTGTTTGCCTATATTCTTCCTTTTACTTCTACCAACCAGTTCCTCTCTATTTCTCACATTTTGCATTCTCTCTTAATGCTTGAACCTTCTGCATGTCCTACTCTCTGTGCACCACTAGTCCTCTCCCTGTAGCCCAAACAAGCTCAAGATGTACATGCAATTAATTAGCATTCACCTGTATCCTGAGTCAGAATGCAACCCAGGTGGTGGGTCAAAAATGTAATCTGATTCAGTGCCTAAAAAAATAAAAAATACTTTTTTGACTTGAACGTCAAAAAGTCCTTACTTCTCCCAAATTTCTGTTCTCTGTATTCACGCTGCAGCCTGTTTCAATATTCAGACTGAATTTCAAGAGCAATACCAAGATGAAATAAATCCATCAAATCCAATTATAGCGTCATATGGTAGAGCATTATGTAAAAAATAAGGATTTAAATGTTTAAGCGTATATCAAATGAATTGCAACAAGATCTTGAGGCCATTTGGGCTAATCCCTTCACTAAATATGCCCTTCAACCACAGGCTACTATTTGATTTCTGCACTTTGGTTTTTGTCTCTCCACCTATTCTGTCCCACTATAATCTCTGTCTTTTCTCCTCCCTCCCCTCTTGTTTCTCTTAGCTGTAGCCGAGGTTCTCCATCTCGTGGCGGTATCTTAACTCTGACACTTTTGCTTTGTGCTGCTTGCTCTCCAGATGCTGCCTGAAGTCTGTCTCCTGCTCGGCTCCGCAGTTGCACATGGAGCAGTAGAACTGTCCGCTGGGAGTCACACACATGGCCAAGTCCCTGGGGATGCGCTGCCTCGGTCTGGGGTTGTAGTACGGCCCTGCAGGGAGACAACCGGGAGAGACGACGCAGGGGAGAAGAAGTTAGTTGGAGCTAAACATTCATCATGACAGCTGGCAAGATATTTTAATGTTGGACTAATGGTTGGCAAAGTGCATTAATTAAGCCATTAATGGTTTAGGCTACTGAAAGAAATGTCAGAAAATAGTAAAAAATAAATATGACTTGCCCCATTTGTTTTATGGGTTAGCAGTCTCAAACCCAAAAGATATTAAGTTTACAATCATATAATGGTCAGTCCACCACGTGGTCCGGACTGAAATACTCAACAACTCAACTGTTGGATTGATTGCCATTCGATTTTAAACAGATTCCCAGAGGATGACTCCAAATTACTCTGCTATTACCTTGACATTTCCTTAAGCAACACCATGAGGTTCAAATGTGGTTTAATTATAAGCTGATATATCACTGATGTGTGTGAGAAAGATACACAAGTGGGATTACAACTAGGTTGATCATTGGAAAAAGAATATTGCCTGTTTGTGTGTGCATGTTACACAGAAAAATAAGAAAGAGATAGAGAGATTAAAAAAGAAAAAAACAGCGAGAAGGCAACTACAGGAGAGAGTGTAGCTATTTTGGGATTTGCCCATCAAGAAAACTGATTAAATCAGCAGAACATCGTTGTGTGTGTGTGTGTGTGTGTGTGTGTGTGTGTGTGTGTGTGTGTGTGTGTGTGTGTGTGTGTGTGTGTGTGTGTGTGTGTGTGTGTGTGTGTGTGTGTGTGTGTGTGTGTGTGTGTGTGTGTGTGTGAGAAAGAGAATGGATGAGAAAGAGTGAGAAAGGAAGGGAATTGGTTCTACTTTATGATTTATCTTGAGCTGAGGTGCTGCTGTTTTTGTCTGACATAGCGAACAACGGCAAGAAAGAGATGGTTGAATGACGTCAGCACAAAGTCCAACATTATCTATTATCTGTTTTTACGCACGCACGCACGCACGCACGCACGCACGCACGCACACACACACACACACACACACACACACACACACACACATACAAAGAGAGACAGCAATAGAGAGGGCCAGTATTTTTTGGACAGCTGTAGATTTCCAATCTTGTCTCAGAAAGTAACAGTGGTCTTTGATCCACTGTTAAAACACAGCAGTGGAGAAAGGGGGGGGGAGACATTTTGTTGTTATAATCACTAAAAGGGGTGTGTTCAGCTGCTAACGGTGCTTGTTAGTACTGTATAGCTAATATGGGATTGTTCATTGTTTCACAACACAAATGTAGCCACTGTTGAGTTAATGTGTTGTACTGACACATACAGATCATATTGTAGCTTATTTGTATTTAATGACAGTTTAACATTACCTTTTAAAAATTAAGCAGAAATTTTCATCTTGGTCCATGTCAGTGAGTGTCTGTTTTTAAGCCTCTTTTCTATTCATTGTTAATATTTTACCTGGCATGGAAGCAGGTAGCTGTGGACTGCGGCGGTTTTTCACCAGTCTGTATTCACTGCCATCTTTCCTGTTTCTTCTTGGGGCTGCCTCAATGCTGCCTTCCCTGAAACAGGCAGAGCCGGAGTCCAAATCACTTCAGCTTGGATCAAAAGGTGAGTAAGACACTCTATTTGTTTTTACAAGTTTAGCTTGACTGGTTTAAAAAACAGATTTGTGTTTAAGTTTGGGGTAACTGGGTAACTTAACCTGCTTAAATCTCAAGGCAAATACTTTATACCTTTTTGGATCATTCAGATTTACATTATTGAACAGGAATAAAGCCAAAATACAACTTTATCATTTAATTACATATATTTTTCTGAGCTGCTTTTAATTCAGTTGTTGCTTCCAAGGGATTTGCAAGACAAATGCTAAAACGACAATAAGGACGAGACCTCTGTATGCTCCAAAAAGTTTCTATACTTAAACTTACATGTTATTGGAGTTCTGTTGGGCCTCAGCGAGCCGTAGTTTCTTGGCGTGGTTCTTTCCCTGGTAGTGGGCCTGTGCAACTGCCAGTGAACTGAACGAGGCGTCACACAGCTTACAATAGTCATTCTCTGTGGCCAAGATGACCCGGGTTGCCCCCTTATACTGCGCCTGCAGGCACAGGACAAAGCAGTGCAGTGTATATGGTGAGAGAAGTTAGGGAGTAAAGAGTGTGAAAGAGAATGACATGCAAATATAATTGCAGGTACATATAATACAATACAACTGTTATTTGCTCTTATGTTTACTTAATGCTTTCATCCAAAGTGAACAACGATGACACAAGCAGAGTAGTAGTGCTTCAACAACATGGAAACTCCTTAAACATGCAATAACTGATTTGTTTTGGGCCACTTGGGGGCAGTGGACACAAGTTCACGTCATCACCTTTGAAGTTGATACACAAAGTTGTTTCCAAACAGTGGCTAATATACACATTCAATAGTTATGGAGCAACATTATCATACATTTAGAGTTGTGTTTCTGGCTGCCTGAGGTAAGTCCATGTTAACTCTCCTTTTAACTCTGTTTTTGGTCTGCACCAACTCCTGAGGGAAATATCTGGCTCTTTAGGTGCTAACTATGCCACTATGTTCACCAGCTAGTCTCTAACTTTGTCTGCCTGCTGTTTGGTGATGAGCACTGCTGTCTGCTACGGATGAAAACTACACTCTGAGTGTAAATCAAAACAGTAAAGTTGTGGGGCGGACAGCTAAACAATGAGCTGAAACTCACTATGATGTTCTGTAAAACCGAGGGGGGCTGCAGATTCAGATGATGACTCTCTGTAGGTTCATCCCTACGAAGGACCCCTTTCACATTGTCATATTATTTTCACATTGTCAACTGATACACAAAGATATTGATTACAGCCATATTTAAGCCTTAGAAAATGTAACATTGCAACAAAAAAAAAAAGATTATATAATAATTTAATTTAAGTAGTAAATTGTTCAGAGGATGATGTGAGAATTCACTGAGTGGAACAGAGTGACTCTGCAATTTATTACCGCCTCCTCAGAGAGAAACTACCGCTATCGGCAGACTAGTCCCTTCAGCAGCAGTACACCCACTTCCTCAACTAAAACTGTAATATTTAGGTAGATTGATGCTGCGTTGCTCAGTTTGTATCTGACCTGCCTGCCTGCATCACTGTCGTTTGATCCTGAGCAGAGGGATGTCTGGCCAGTCGCCTCGAGGACTTCTGGGATCCTGATGGCTGGAGGCTGTTGACTGCCAGCGTAGAAATTTCTTAGTTTTTTACTGTGGTTCTTCCCCTAGACAGACAAATCAGGAGAATTTTGTCTTCATGTATCTTAATATTTTACATATTTTGTACATTTGTATTTCAACTGACCTGGTAGTGAGCCTGGGCCTGCTGAGCAGAGTTGAGGGTAACGTTGCAGAGTTTACAGTACAGTGGTTTACACAGTTCCCCCAACCCCGGAGAGTCTTCCTGCTCATCCATCCCTAGCAGAGAGCCCTCATCCTGCGGCTGCTCGCTGGCTGGGGCTGCCTGTCCCGGGAGAGGACCGGGGATTAGGCAGGCCATTGGGGGCATTGGGGGCAGGTGGGAAGGGTCTGGACCTGGAGCATGAGGGGAGGACATGGTGCTGGGAGGGAGGGGGAATCGGCCGACTCCAGGTGGGGGCACCAGTGATTGTGCAGGGTTCAGAGGTGGAGGCCCCAACGGTTGTATGAGGTCCATGGTGGGAGGCACTATTGCTTGTGTGTGATCTATAGGTGGGGGACCCAAGGTGTGTCCCATTGGTGGAGGACCCAGTGGCTGACCTGGGGCCATAGGAGGGGGTCCTAAGCTGTGTGGTGGAGTAATGGGAGGATGTCTTAACGTGTGAGTAGGAGGCATAAGAGGGGGGCCTAAGGTCTGGGTAGGAACCATTGTCCGGGGTCCAATTGCCTGAGCAGGGGCAAGGGGTGGTGGGCCGAGAGGTTGCGTAGGCGCCATTGGCGGAGGTCCCAGCTGGTGCAGAGAGTCCATGTGGTGGAAAGGCTGCTGGGGATGGCTGAAGAGACTCAGAGGTGGCTTCAACATGGTCTCTGGGCCTGTGGACAACAGAGGCATTTACACATTTAGTTTAGACAGGTGCAGATATTACAAATCAAAGAGATTTCTTCCAAGAAAATTCAGTAACCATGATAAGGAAGGCAGTGTTGTACAGTCATTCGTACTCCTATTTTCAAGAAAACTCGAAAGCACTCAGCCATTTGATTGGCTCGTCTACCACTTTGGTTCAGATTGAAATATCTCAACAACTATTGGATGGATTGACATGAGATTTTGCATTTATGGTCCACAGAGGAATAATCCTAATGACTAATCTGATGGCCCCATCACATCACTATTATAATTTATCCAGTTAAATATCTCAATAGCTGCCACAGAATTGGGCTCAGACATTCATGGTTCCCGGATAATGTATTCGAGTATCTCTGGTGATCCCCTGGCTTTTCCTCTGGCACCACCAATAGGTTGACATTTGTGCTTTTAAGTAAAATGTCTAAACAAATATTGGATGGATTACAATTCATTTTGGTTCAGAAATTCAGGTTCCCCTCATGATGAATTGTACTAACTTTGGCTCAGCACCGACATTTCATCTATGACCGTTTATGGCCAAATAACTGCAAAACTAAAGAAGTTCTCATCTGCCTCATCTGTTCTTTGTGTTTAGAGCTAATTAGCAAATGTTTGCATGCTAAAAGGCCAAACTGAGATGATATATATGGTAAATAATATACCTGTTAAACACCAGCATGTTAGCATGTGTCTGTTAGTATTTAGCTCATAGAGCTGATGGCTGTAGACTCTTAGTCTGATCTGGTGTGCACCAAAATACACACAGGAGAATATTTGGGCTTTGTACAAGAATGAATTCTGCCAACATTGAATGAGTCAAACAATCTGCTGGTTCAACCAAATTTGTTTTGTAACACATCTAGTATAAATTGGATGAAATTTGTAGGATGATTAGTGGAAAAACATTGCAAGCAAAGACATCCTGTTGAGGTCGATTCGGGCATGATCTCTTCTTGCAGATTTGTCTTGAAGCAAAGGTGTAATTACAGGTGTACAACAAGGAAGTCCTTTATATTTGTCATCAGACAGACATTCACATTCACAGATACGTAATGTGAATGGGCTCACATTGCTTATCTTTACACTAAATTTCATTGAAATCTCTAAATATTTTTTAAGATATCCTACAGATTAATAGAGTAAAACCAATATAACATAAATAAAATATCACTTCCTGGCAATGATAAATATTTTCCTTGCTTTGGATTAGACTGCTAGGGGGATATCGTCTATTGACAAATCATCAGAAGGACATTGAGATGGAACTTGGTGAATATTCAATATCCGATGTACAGTGACATTAAGAGAAGAAACATGTATTTTCTCTGAGCCCTGAGGCAGGAGAGATGTAAAGAGATGGGCGAATGGAAACACATTCTCGGACAGAGAAGCTTCACACTCCAGTGGGCATCAGAAAGATTAGGCTGAGCCTGCAGCGCCTGCAGTCATGCATACGGGACGTTACATACACATGCCTGTGCACACACACACACACACACACACACACACACACACACACACACACACACACACACACACATAGAGAGACAGTGGCAATAGAAATCCTCAAGCTTCTCTGATCAGAAGAGATCTCAGCCTGAAGTGTGACTGCTCGAATACGCTGATGTAATGTGTGTATGTGTGTGTGTGTGTGTGTGTGTGTGTGTGTGTGTGTGTGTGTGTGTGTGTGTGTGTGTGTGTGTGTGTGTGTGTGTGTGTGTGTGTGTGTACGTGGTAAGCATGAGGGTGTACGTATAAAGAAAACAAGAAAGTGAGAGCATTATATTAAAGAAAGCAATGTACTGATTTATATGTGTGTGCATTTGTGCCGCTCTAATGCTCCATTTTCTGTGTGTGTGTGTGTGTGTGTGTGTGTGTGTGTGTGTGTGCACAGCCACACATATTGTCAGGTCAGTAATAGGCCAACAGCTGTGTCAAAACTCACTGTGCTGGAAGGTTTTTATTTGGGATCCAATTGGACGCTCAATGGCAGTGATTCATAGACTCAAAATAACATCCGAGGTGTTTGTGTTTCCGATTGCTGTTCGCTGTCCGTCAAGTCAGTGTGGCTGCCTGTCTGTCACCTGGCCTGCCTGACCTCATGAGAAAGGTATGCTGGACAAGGCACTGACCTGGTTAAAGTCCTGTCAACTGAGAGATTCAGCCGGGCTGGATGAGTTGCCTGCACGTTAATAAAGTAATATTATGCATCTGTTGCATATACTGTAAATAATATCAGTTTCACTACTCAATGGCATTGTGAGTGTTGTTTTGAAATATCGTCCTTATTAAAGCTTTTACATTTTGCGGTTTTGTGGAGCTTTTCATGAAGAGACATTCTTTGGCATCAGGGGGAAGCAAACAGCGATTTATTTGTGATAAGTTTGAATTGGCCATTGTGAGTGGACAGTCAAAGGACAGCATCTCTAACAGAACCTCAAGCTTCATTAAAGACAGAAGTCTCAGACACACTTAAAGTGCATTGCAGAAACATCCTTTGACACCTTTAGAACCAAAGATGGAGGCAAACCAGGAAAAACATGGTTTAAATGTTACAATACACATACAAAATAAAAATAAATGAACATACTATAGCCATTAAAAGGTTAAAAGAGGGCCCAAAAGGTATTACAATAGGACACGTTTTGAGAATTTTGGGCTTCAAATAATCATACACATTTACAATATTCATTGAATGAGACCACCATGTTGTTGAATTAGACACCTCCGCAATGCTCAACAATCACTATTAACGCCAGCCAGAACAAGATCCACCAATGAAGTTCCACATACTGCACATTAGCAATGTAATCAGCAGAAGTCTCATGACAACCCTTCAGCCCTGATTGAGACCGCCTGCACAGCAGTCCTCAGAAACCTCACCGCAGCAGCAATTATAAGCACAAAGAGTGGCTGAACCTTTTTGCTTGATGTCATCCATTAAGCAGTCCGGAGTACGCGTTGTGCTACGACAAAAGAGATGACTAACACTACATGACTAACATGCATGTACTGCATATCCCGTAGAATGTAAGGTAAGCTTGAGGACGTTGCTGTCAACTCTTTTCCCATCTCTGTCTCCCCACGTCTTAAACTCCTGCTGATGCTACCGTGTGTAAAACTACTTTGCATCATGATTTCATGTAGCCATTGCTGTGCGTGAAAACAGAGCAGGGCTGTGTTACCTTTCCAACGTTTTTAAGCTAGATAAGCCAAGGTCAGTTTTGTCCTGGACTCAGAATAAGGCCCACAAAGTGCATCCTACAGAGCTGCAGCACATATGCATGTGCACAGCAGTGGAACTTGCTGCGAGATCAAAAAACGTTTTTGGGCAGGACACAATCAACTTTGCAAGTCAAAATCAGGCTTCTGTAACGTTGCTCTGAAGCAGAAGGCAGCACTCGTAGGTTGACAACACATCATATTTGTGGAGAGATATTGTTCTCATATAGACTCAAAAGAATCAGCCAGATTAGGAAAAAAAGTAGACTACCTCAGAAGTTTTTTATTAGTTCATCACTTGTCCGATATTTTTGAGAGTGACTAAACATTTCTTGGTTTTAGAACTACGCCACAAAAAAACTCCTGTCCTGGAGTCTGTTAATATCATGGCCTCCACTGAGAATCTCTAAATAGGCCAAGTCTTTATGTTCTCTAGAGTTTTCGCTCACTGTCTTGTGTCACATCAATTATGGAGCAATGAGAAGCACATGCCTCCTGCACTTATTCCATCTGCTTGATTGGGCATCAGACAACCGCAGAAAGCAGCAAAGACCACATACATCTTACTGTACTTTGCAATTTACTCACTGTACTTTTTCAATAAAGCCAACCTTCCACTTTTGTATCTCAGTAGCACTAAATGTTTGAATGTCTTTCATAATAATTGACATTAAGTCAGTGGTTTACTCATGTAAAGACTCTGAGCACCAGTCACCTAGCTTATGCATTAGGCTGCTATTACTATATCAATTACTATATCCTCCTTAAAGAAAAAAATTATAGACATCTAATTTTGTAAGAAATACTGACAAAAGCCAGAGGCTAACTTGTTTATTTTGGCTGAAAAAAAGTTAGACAATCCAGTGGTATTCAATTGGTATTGATATAAAACAGAGACAGGCAAACACATCCTCAGATTTTATTAATTAAATCCAGCAAATGTTTGGTACTTTTACTCTTATGATGACATAAATGATTGATGGTTTATTAAATTTGTCATAAGAAAATGTCCACCGTAATCATATGTTTTGGCACTATATACATTTGACTCCTCATCAATTACAATGACTTCCACTAACTTCCACCTGAGACTTTATGCAGTTGATGATGGTAGTTTAATGGCAGGGATATTAGACGGATTGATCAGTCTCATGCTGTAAATCTGGATTATCTGTGTGGCTCATGACCATTATGACACATACTGGCCTCACGTCTTTAAAAAACCCAACAGGAACACCTGTGTTATCATCATATGTGCAGGTGCAATGAAGGAACTCTCACTGTGTATTTGCCACATATCACCATCATCATCTGTGCAGATCAAGCAATGCAGTAAGGGAGCAGGAGCGATTCAGTCTCTTATTTCTTCACATGCTCTGACAACCACTTGATTGACTGCCATGCCCGAGAGATGAAAGTGAACATTGCATTGAGGTTATTTACTGTTTCGTATTACAGTCAGACATCAGCCCAAACCTGGAGTCTCTCTGGAGCTCTCTCCCGGTACAAGAGATCTCAACAACCTCAGATTTTTGCATCGCAGCATTCATCCTCTATAAGCTAAACAGAATGATGGCTAGTGCAACCCACTACAAGACATTATGATGATGACAGCATCACCAGGGCAGCCGGTTTCAACATCCACCTTCCTCATCTGCAAATGTCTCAGGCTAGATTTTCTCCATCCCTGCACATTAGCGCAAAAGACTGCTGACAGCCAGAGGGGAGATCCTGTATGGCAAGCCTCTCCTTACCTGGCAAACGGGCAAGATAATGGCTGCTGTCACCGTAGCTGACAGGCGGCGAAGTGTAATTTCTGCAGTAATCCGCACTCTGGTAGTACGCTGCATCCCCGTTCTTCAGCTGCAGCGCCATCATCGCAGGAACATCCCTTTGCCAACTTCTTCTCTCCAAAAAACCGGGCGACCAGGCAGGATGGCAGTCTCTACCACACGCTCAGACACGGGCTCGCACCGGAGGGGGGACTCAAAGAGGAGAGCGACGTACAGAAAGCGTCAGCCGGCAACAATGCGTGTGAAATGCACAACATATGAACACAGTGCGTGTTTGCCTTCTCATTAAACGTCGACAAAGATGTTCTCAGATTTGTAAAGACAAAGACCCTGCCGAGGATCTTCCAGCGCCCCCCTCCCCTCTCCCCCCCTCCTTTTTGGTACAGTCCATTTCCGATGGCACCGCTGCTGATTTGCATGGGTGGCAATCATGACACATTGTATAAATATGTTACACCTCTGTGGTGCCCCCTGATCACCCGTGTTTGTCTATTTATGAATCTCATAAATCTCAAATCTGCAAGGAAACAGGTCGGGGTAGTGTTGCGACAGCTGTCAACAAGGAATTTAACCTGGTGAAATGGGATAACGTATTGAAAACTACATTGCGATAAGTAACAATACGTATTATTCTTATATTATAAACAATAATACTAATAATAATAACAACAACAACAACAATGATATAAGTGTGTTTATTGTCATATTTTTTTATTGTTCGTAGTATTACTAACATATTTGCTCGTATCATTGCCTACTACACTATTATCACTTTTTTTGTAATATTTGCTGTCACTATTATTTCTGTGGACCGTAAAACCATAATATGCGGTTGAAAGCTCCACAGAAAAAAGGCAAGTGTGTGGGCTTTGAGTTAAGACTTTTTTTTTTCTCACCTATATATGTATGCATGTTAATGCATAGTTATTATTATAGCGTCTGTATATTTACATTTTCCATATATTGATATATATTTTCATATACTTTTATGTTTATTATATTTTGGCCGTTATATATTGTTATATATTATTCACGATATGTATAGCACATACACTAAAGCTACAGCAGTATGATTTACAAGTCACTGCACTACCTCATTCAAGATTGCAGGGTTTAAATGTAATTTCTTTATTTGATTTTTATTTATCTCATATAAATTGTCATATTTCTATTTTCATAACTGTATAGCCTGTGTTTGTGCTGCTGTAAAGTGTGAATCCCCCCCCGGGATCAATGTCTTGTCGAATCTTATCTTCTTATCTTATCAAATGACGGGCTGCTGTGCAAGAATAATGAGGTGTCCCGCCCACTCACACAGGGACATTCTCTGGTGTCATGTGTTTGTGTGTACTGGGATGAAAGGACAGTGTGATCCTGTCATAACTTTTGAATTAAAAAAAAAAGGTATTTTGTGGTTTAAACCATAATTGAGGCGACATGTTCCCACCACTAAATACATCACACCCAGTCACCCCGTATGTGCGTGTGTGTGCGTGTGTGCGTGCGTGCGCGTGTGCGTGTGTGCGTGTGTGCGTGTGTCAGAGGGAGGGAGGAGGGCCCAGCGCAGACAGCGTGGCTGCAGTGCTGCAGCAAGACAACCCGTCCAGTCCGCCAGCAGTCCAGCTGCTCGTGTCATCCTCAGCTCGCAGCCCGTCCGACTGGACCTATCGGACACGTTTGTTCATGTAACTGCGCGCCTCCCTCGCAGCGCGCAGCACCACAGGGTGCGGGAGTAACGGTCACCGTCACGTAGAGCCGACGCGGAGGCTCGCAGGCGGCGGGAGAACAGCCCGCTCCGCCCCGGCGCAGGGAGCCACCGACCCGGCCGTGAGGGGGACCGACTGGTGGGGGTGGCTGGATGAAAGGCGAGCTAACTAGCATTAGCCGGGGGACAGCCTCTCAGACCAGCATCCCTCCACCCTGCGCTGCGTTGACGCCAACTCAACAGGGTGAGCCGTCGCGATGAAGTCATACGTGAAACCTCCAACAGCTTAATGAGGAGAATATATTTACCACCAGGCTCAGCGTCGGACGTGTGCTAACGTGAATGGACAGGAGGGCTAGCTGGCGTTAACATGCCCACACTGCCTTCATTGAGAGTGGTTGTGAACTCATGTCATTGTTATGCTGTGTAGGTTGTGTGTACATATTCACATCATCGGGCCACATCGTGAGCTCACTGTGGTGTCACCTGTGAGCTGTCACCCCCAAACACCCGCTCTCAGCCAGCAGCTACCAGCCACTGGGGCTGTGCTGTAGGTGCAGAGGTAATGTGTGTGTGTGTGTGTGTGTGTGTGTGTGTGTGATGTTGTTTGTGTTTTGATTTCCTCTGCTCCACACACACATGTCTGTGACAGCGTGGAGATGGATTGAAACTTGAAAGCTGGAACTGTCCCATCACCAGCGTAGGAGGGCATCTCTCTTAGGTATGCTCTAAGTCCTCTCCTCGTGTTGACAGTCCAGCAAAGGCATCTTCATATCTAGTGCTGTCTTCTTTCTGGTGACAAAGCTAATGTGACGGACAAAATGAAATTGAAAATCGAGAATGTGTTCATGTGTTCATGTGTTTTCTTACCCCACTTTGTTGTGTAATGTGGTACAGCCGGTGAAACCTTCTCATAACTACAACTACGTTATGTGTCGTGGAGGCCGAGCATAGGTTTGATCACTGCTCGTCGACACGACTAGTGCTATTCGTGCATTTGGGTTTCAGTATTCAAAGCAAGCTTGTGCCCAGGCCAATGTTTCCCCATTCCTCACATCCTGTGTTGTGAGGAAACTTCCTCTTTTGTCCTAAAGTGCTTAGCTGCATCCTGATCAGGGTCACAGATCTCAGAACGGCTCAAAGGGTTGTTTGTTTTAACTCAGTGTTTTCCGTTTTAGCTTGTTTTTGTAAACAGGCAACGCTACCGTCCTTTGTCTGAAGTTTGCGGTTTCCTTTCATGGTTAACTATAAATTGCATGCGTGTTTGTGTCAGTCACAACTCTAAACTTAAACTTGATGGACAATTTTTCTCACAGTTGAAGGATTTATGTCTAAATTGCTGCTTTTACATCATGTAGCCATCCACCCATCCACCCCCTGGATGCTTAACCTGGTAAGTTCTGTATTTGCAACAGCGAAAGTAGAGCAGCCCATGCAGCCCTTTCCTGAGCAGCCTCCACCATCTGATAATCAGACTTAACTACCATTTGTTTTTTTTCAAAGCCGATCATTGAAATATGCAGAATTAAGAGTTTTTATTTCTGTGTGTCACCATTCATACAGCCAGGTGTTTGGATTGTTGCTGTTTTTGTAGCCTTTTTTCTGGCTCTGGCACAAGAAGTTGATCTTAACCATGGCTACAAAGCACCAATAGACTTGGTTGCTTTTCCTATTTACCTATTTGAATTACTGGAAACATGTGAGATGTGGGTGGTGATTCAGAAGATAATGTGCTCCAAAGCCTGCAAGTATATTTAAACCTACCAGAATGCCATGGATATGCCCCATGGTGCCCTCTCACTTAAATCAAACCACCAAAGTACTTTCAATGTCTGGTGCATGCGGGCATCTTGCCAGGTGCCTCGACCCCTGCTTCTGATATGGGACCCAGGGGCAATGTTGTTGGGAGAACGAGACTCATATATAGAGCTGGATATTATGAAAGTTATATTGTAAAATGAGACAAGATATCATGTGGGATTTTTATTATTTTATTGGTAGATCCTAATTGTAGTTCTTAGTGCGATTCAATTGCCTTAACTTATTTGAGTCCTCTAGCTGTGTGAAATGAAAAGTAAAAGTTTCTACCTGCTTGGCCACTATAGCTTGATGCCATTTGCTAATTTTTATTTTCTCACTGAAAGTGCCCACCAACCCTTGTTGAAAAGATTAGGCAAAACATTGTTCAAATGCACCAGTAGTTCTATTCTTTGTTAGTTAAGTAGAAGTGTAGTTTATTGATTCAGTAATCAGTTATGAGTTCTTTTCAGGATTTCATTATATTGTCTCAAGTATAGTTTGCCATGTAACGTTCCTATATAAGTGTATTTATAATGTATTTATATTGTATTCATAATGTTGTAATAGGGACTTAGTGAAAGTGAGGAAACACAAGAAAGTACATGCCAGTACAGGGATGTTTTGAGGGTGTGTGTTTTGTCTTCTAGATTATTAGTAGTGACTATTTTTGCTCAAAATAACTTGTACTTCAGATGTAAAGCTAATATAGTCTAGACAGCTAATATAATCCAGATAGAGTGTAGAACTATGCTAAAGAAGAAGAAGGGCAACAAAACATTAATGTAGTGCACAAAATGGATATTGGCCTGAGGAATGATGATTATAATAACTATTGGTTTTCTTCTCACCCTGATGCATTTCTGAGAGTTGTTTATGGCCATATGTTGGCTTAAGGTTAGTGGTTTTCTAGGAGCCCTGCCCACACAAACACATACTTTCCCATCACTGTGTCACAATCTGTTGCAGTTGAGTCACTGTGTTGTTTTTGTTGGCCATAAGCAGACGGTCTAAAATTCTTGTGTCAATGAAGTCCCACGAGACGCAGCTATTTCCCAGTACTTCTTGACAGAGAATTAAATGAGCTAATGTTGACTGGTGGAAATACAGCTACAGCTACGAAGCACTTATCGTGGATAATTTTTCTTTGTGAGAAATTGTGTTCACAAATTAAACTACAGACCATCTTGAGATGGGACCCCACTCAAAACTCCAAATTGGGCCAGAGGGCAATGGCCCCGTCCCCCTTCCTACCCACCTAATTCTGGCGCCCTTGCTTGGACCACACCCATCTTCTAACTCAGCCTTCGTATTGATCTCAACTACACACCTGTTAAGTTTTGTGACTGCATCTTGGGCAGCTGTGATTCGTCGGGGTGACAAACTCTATCCACAGACAGATAAATAACCACTCACACACACACACACTCGCATGGTGAAAACAATACCACGGCCGCTGTCATGGCTGCTAATTAATGTATCTTTGATAATCACTGCAGGTTTAAGGGAAAAGCCAGTATTGAGTACAGATATAGTACTGTACTCTGTGACCTTTCATAAATCATTTGTTTGCTTTTGTTTGCTGGGTGTGCATCACTTAATATAAATGTCAAATTAATGGCAGAATAAAAGAGTAATGTACCGAAAAACATAATCTTTTTTAAATAGTATTTTTTGGGCTTTTATTACATTTATTAGATATACAGCTGAAGATTGATAGAGAAAGGGGTAAGGAGAGGACACAGGACGCTCTACCAGGTGAGCTACTGAGGCTCATCAGGTTTGTTAAATTTGACCTATTTCATACCGGCATTTGTGCAAAATGCTACTAAATATTTGTAAAAAATAAACAACAACATCATTTTAGTACCAATGATGAGTCTGTTACTAAAGATGGGGAAGTAGTTCATAGTATTTTCTGCTTTAAATGCTCTATTAGTGTATATTCGTGTTCTTTAAATGAGAGCACTAAGCAAGAGTGATAAGTGAATGTTTAGAAAGTCTAGGATAACTTCTCATTATTACAATGATTGTTCTCCATAAATGAAACTTTTACGCGTTGTTGTGAAATACCCTGTTTTAATTATCTTTTTTTGGGTGGATTTATTTAACAAAGTCATGCTCCTCTTTATGTGCTGAAATGCTATACTGGTATTATATATATTTTTGAAAATGACATCCATCTCCAAACGACAATCAGAAAGACCTTTTGTCTAAAGCTGCCTCAAACATAGTTCCATTCTTTCCATTCACTTTTGGATAAACAGTATGTTTTTGGTTGATCTGAATGGGCCTGTCTGATATCTGATACGGCTTTCCTTTGCAGATAATCAGACCAAATTGCCATTTAGTTACACTTTAATTCTTTTTTGGATAGCTGAAAATAACTCAAATCAGTCAACGCCTCTCTATCCTTGACTGACCAGAGTTAAATGCTGGTCTCACTGGCTTTGGTATGAAGAGATGAGCTCATATCCCTATAATAACTGGAGGACTTCTATAATTGTATCGTTATTTTCTTATTGGTGTGGATGTGTTGTAGCGGTGATACATTTTCTTGTGAAGTCTTGTAAGGGATACAATTTCAATTCGATATTGATTCTGAGTGCTACGACTTGATTATGAGGATGTAAGAGACATATTGTATTCTTAATGCACAGATGTGAGAGGATGTGCTGGGAATGGAGGTGTCTTGTTGGATCTGATCTCATAGTTAGTGTCAGTCATCACTTGACCTTGCTGAATTTTCTAAAAAGGCAGTGACTTCTTTTGTCTTTGCATTTAGTGTCAAGTGTAGAGCCAAGTACTGTTTCGCAAATGAACCCAAGGTCTGAGTGAAGGAGGGACTATTTTTCCGATTTGGATTGGATCTCAACAGGAAGATCAGCAGGGTTTCTCTCAGGATTGTTCCACGTGGTGGTGCTGAGTTATTATGAGCAAATGTTATTTCAGACTTTAGTTTGACTGGTTGGACTAAAGATTATACAAGATGAGGCTCTATATATACTAGAGCAGACACTGGCGGTTGATTGGAACAAGCTGTAGGACTTTACCCCCCAACCTCATACGAAGTTCCTCTTGACATGAGATTGTTGGACCAAACAGACGTGATTTGCAAGATGAGTAGCAGGATGAGCATAGACATCCATGCACGTCTATATTAAGACTTACATTAAGGGTTTCTGTGATCACCCTCTGAACATGCTTGTTCTATACCTCAGTGAGCACAGCTGAGCCTCAGCCTCAGCGAGGTGGCAGGATTGCAGTCTGGTGACGCACCTCGACTGAAAGTAGCTCACGATGAGCCAAAAGTCACCAGATTTGTTGATGGTCAACTTTTCTGAAATGAAGTTACCAGTTCTAGAACAGTTGTTAAATCGGCATAACTGTGGGTGCCTATTTGGGTCACTAAATTACGATATTTTGAATAGAATAGTTGGATTGAGGTTTTAAAAGCCACAAGGCACATAAACAGTTGCTCAGTTGGCAACACTGTGGGGTGGTTTAATGTGCACCCATTGGGTGACCTTGAAAGTGCAGCACATGCACCTTTGAACAATGTGTGTCTGTTGGTGAGTCTTGTTTCTGATTTAGTTACTATGCAAACAACATTCTTAGTCTGAACAAATTATCAAGTTAACTGTGTTTAACAAACAAACTGCACCTCAGTTTTTTTCCCCGTTAAGTGTCACCACTGAGGCTTAAGTTGAATAGGGCCTCAGCCTGTGCTTTACACCATGAGGTTCAGAACGTTGCTGAAAGTGTTGTTGTCTTTCAGGTTGTGCTCTATAGCTTAACTGTGTGACTGAGCTCGGACACAGAGAGGAAGATGCCTCCCAGGCCGTCCTCAGGGGAGCTATGGGGCATCCACTTGATGCCTCCCAGGTATGACCCACGTGATATTATTGTGGATAAGTGTGTTATTTCAATTCTTTTGAGTACATATGCCTCGACAATTATTAGCCTGATGTAATTTCATCTTATAGTACATATAAAAATCTCAGAAATACACATGCAACGTATTTAATAGATAATTTATTATATATACAGTATATATTCCTTTTTGGGTGTTCAGGCATTCTTAATCGTGTGCAATGCCCATAGAGTGCATAGTGAGTGAATAGTTTTAGAAAGTTTAGTTTAGAAATATTTAAGTTAGTAATCAACACGTAATAATAATGCTGAGCGTGTCTGCAGGATCCTCGTGGACTGCCTGCTGCCCAACGGAATGATTCTGACCCTCGAGTGTCTCCGAGAGGCCACGCTCATCACCATCAAACATGAGCTGTTCAAAGAGGCCAGGAAATATCCCCTCCACCAACTCCTACAGGAGGAGACGTCCTACATCTTTGTCAGTGTTACACAGGTAAGAACTCTCAATCTCTATCTGAAGATTTGTTTGGAATGAACAACTCTCTTCATCTAAATGAGTAAATATATTAAAAATCCATTTTTGAAAGTTGGATGGAACTGCCCCAGAAACGCTGTTTGCAAAGGAGAACAGTAATATGTCTGGAGCTGCCATAAGTGTTGGAACTTACACAATACTTGACTGTTCCTGCTCGCTGAACATTTTAGAGGAACCCTGCCTTCACTTTGTTGTGAATGGATTGCACTTTTCCAAAACATCCATACTACACCTGCAGGAATGCAGTCAGCTCTTACAAAAACGTACTGTCGGTCTCCATGAAAGAAATTTATATTTAATAGTTTGAAGACAGCCTCTGTTTTTTTTTTCATGCCTGAAGGAAGCAGAGCGGGAGGAGTTCTATGATGAGACCAGAAGACTATGTGACCTCCGACTCTTCCAGGCCTTCCTCAAGGTCATTGAACCAGTTGGCAACAGAGAGGAAAAGATCCTCAACAGAGAGATTGGTGAGAGTGTTTCGTCTCTGACAACGCTATATTATTGGGCTTATTATTGGGCTAATTATTGGGCTAATTATAAGCTCAATGTAATAAGCAGATAAGGCTACCCCGAATACAATGTTTGGGGCTTCCGATGGTTCAGTGAGAAATAATTGACGATATTCAGAACTTTGATGAGGGGGTGCACTTTAAGCTATACGTTACAGAATCTGTGATGGCCACCTGTATAAATCTCTCGCACATAAATCACACGTACACGTACACACACACACACACACACACACACACGCACACACACGCACACACATGCACACACACATAGGAGTGAAGAGAGCAAAAAGGGAGAAAACATATTTCTCTTTACGAGCTGTCGCCTCACCCTTAACTCACTCAGTCACTCAGTAAGAGAAACAGATCTCAGTCAGATGAAGTTTTTTTTCTCTCGTGGCAAGTTGTGTCGGAGTAAAAAAGCAAAACACTGCCGTTCCATCTTTACACGTGGAGCATTCCGTTGCCGATGACGAAAACACAAGCTGTCAAACTTGCGATCATTATTTACTTATATTGTACTTTACTTTGCTTCTTCAAGGATTTTCCTTTTTATTGAAACGAAAATGGCTACAAAATGTGCAATAATCACGTTAAATAAATCACAGCAACAGACCATACGAAGTAATTTGCTTATAAATAAATAAATAGACTGTTGCCTGTTACAACATTTAGGCCTAAAATAAAATACCTGGCTTTGTTAAGACTGTCTGTGTATCAATCTCCTCTGGGACAGCACACACACACACACACACACACACACACACACACACGCCCTCCGCATACAACCAGCAACTCATAATAATTAACGTTGAAGCCTGATGATTGTGGAATTACTATTCCTTATTTCATGTGATATTTGGGATTTTTGGTGTAATGCATATATATACAAACAAAAAAACCCAGATGTATTCGCATACTGATTTGGACATCAATTACCATGGCAACGGTGGAAGCTTCAAAGCATTTGGGTTAGCCTTATAAGCAGAACTGATGAACTAAAGGTACTGGCATTTGTTGTGGATTATTGTTTTATGTGTTTTAGGAAACTGCAGTAGATATAGGAGGAAAACATAATTTTACCTTTTGTCTAAACACACCAATCAAGTCAAAACTTTCCTGAAAAGACTGAAAAATCACTGGCTCTACTTTCTACTCTGTCAGGTTTTGCCATTGGTATGCCTGTGTGTGAGTTTGACCTTGTGAAGGATCCCGAGGTCCAGGACTTCAGGAGGAACATCCTGAATGTCTGTAAGGACTCTGTGGAGCTGAGAGACGCCAGCGGGCCCCACAGCAGAGCGCTGTATGTTTACCCACCCAACGTAGAATCCACACAGGAACTTCCCAAGCACATCTATAGCAAACTGGACAAAGGTAGGCAACCGCTTTTGTCTGTTATCTTTTCAGTGCATGATCTATCCGGTTTCACAGGAAAAGGGAAAAGGGGTAAAATAAGACATAGAACATTTGTATTATTACACAAATAACGCACTTAAAGACAACAGGGACCAAGAACGTTTTAGCCTCCCATCAATACTTAATCGCCACTAGCCAGCCTTAACAATGGATAGGAACTACAGTAATGAGCAGGGCATTCAATGAATTGATTGCGGTGCTACTATTGGGAAGGTCAATACAATACCCCCAGACGTCAGAATAATTAAAGATGATGGTTATTGTTTCCGGGTTGCTTTGTGAGTGAAATTTGATTCATTGATCAATTGATTTCTCAGCTTTTGTTTTTTTTTTATTATGTGTCTCTTTTTGTAGGTCAGATTATTGTCGTGATTTGGGTGATTGTTTCTCCAAACAATGACAAACAAAAGTACACATTGAAGATCAACCACGACTGCGTCCCGGAACAGGTGGGATGAATATGTTCTAAAATGAAAAAGAAAATTAATTAATCATGAGCCGCCCTCACTCTTAAACTCAACGTGAGGAAATTGAAGTCTGTCTAATGTGGGCTGTGGGCATGTATCTTGTCCTGAAGGTGATTGCAGAGGCCATTCGAAAGAAGACACGCAGCATGCTGCTGTCCCCAGAGCAGCTAAAGATGTGTGTTCAGGAATATCAGGGTAAATACATCCTCAAAGTGTGTGGCTGTGATGAGTACCTGCTGGAAAAGTACCCCATCAGCCAGTATAAGGTAAGAGATATATGGGCAATGTATCTCTAGAAATAAAATAAATCATGACTTTAAATTACATGAAAAGGCATGTAAAATATTTTTTTTACAGGTGGTAAATATTGTTTTCTTAGTTTAATGGCTCAAACCCATCAAACTATGTTCTAAGATGAATCCGGCTGGTCCAGCCTTTTTGACAAAATCCATATCAGGATATAACCAAACGCCCGATCCATTCCAGATTCTTTATTTACTTTAACCATTGTGGACATGTCAAAACAACACATCCTTTCATTAAAACACTGGAACCATTTCCTCATGCGCAGCAATGTGAGCCAAATCAAAGTACAATATGCACAAAGTCTCACTCTTTCCTCTACAGTCACCCTGCAGCTGCTGGAAAATGACCATTTGGTATCACTTGTTACACTTACGCACCCTGTAACTCTAGCAGCTCTGTGTACTTTTGTTCCAACTATCCTCTGCGTCATTCCTTCTCTCTGTCGCTCTCCCTCTAGTATATCCGTAGTTGCATCATGCTCGGCAGGATGCCTAACCTGATGCTGATGGCTAAGGACAGCCTTTACACTCAGTTGCCTACAGATAACTTCGTCATGCCGTCCTACTCTCGACGCATCTCCACGGCAACATCCTATATGAATGGCGAGGCAACTGCCAAGTCGCTGTGGACCATCAATGGAACCCTGCGAATTCGAATCCTCTGTGCCACCTATGTTAACGTCAATATACGGGACATAGACAAGGTTGGGACGCACAGTTACAGAAATATACCAGTGTCTGTGTTGATCAGTCACATTACACAACAGAACCTTGACCCTAATGCTTTATTCTTACATCCATGGTAGGAGACTAGCAGTGGCCAAAGAGAGAGGAATTGATGCTATTTATTGTGTTTTTTTTAAGATAAATTAATGATTTATGTTTTAGCAATATCAGTTGACTGTTATGCCTGAAGTGTCCCATCTTCCAAGTACCTCACAGTCACTGTCCAGGTCTCCTGTGAACAGAGACCTTTAGGAAAGTAGTTCTGGTAGCTCGCGTTGGTGTGCTGTCATTAATTATTTGTGTAAATGTAATGTTTTAAAAATAAAATGCCAGTACAATGATCTTTTAACACAACGGCTGTTACACGCTGAGACAAGTTGTTCAACAGGAAAATCTTTTAGAAATGTGATAGTGAAGATATATATCATATATTTTATTAATGTTATTCTTCTTGTTGCCTTTTGCTTCTCTTGTATATTTATAGATATATGTGAGAACAGGCATTTACCATGGAGGTGAACAAATGTGTGACAATGTCAACACACAGAGAGTGCCCTGCTCTAACCCGAGGTAAGTGTCCACCCTTCATCACAATACCTTTTATTTCACTACAACTTTATTTGTGAAGAGCTTTTCTTACTATACTTACAACATACGTATACTGTATAAAACCAGAAATAATTAGATTAAATAAAACGTGATGAATCGATTATGGCACCCAATAATGGAAATAACTACTACTTGAAATTACTTTTCATCACTGAAATAGTGCTTTAGGCAATGTGTTAGTTAGATCGTTAGATCCTGTTTAAACTAGCTCTAAGCAGTTTATAATAATCATTAAAACTACTAATGACAAGATTTGTTTTAATCCATATAAATACAATCTTTTATTTCCTAATCATTTAAATTGTGTTTTTATGAAGAAGAAAACCCCATTATAGATGTCTATAACAAAGTAAAAGGATAACATTTAGAATTTTTTATGGTTTACACTGACTTTAGAGCGGTTGAAATGATTTTTGGGATGGATTGAGCCTTGTAGACCAGCTACTATAATCAAACAACAAAAGGATCTGTATCTGCCAATATGGATCATCAACGATCGACGTTTTCTGATCACGTTTTTTGGTGGCAAAAAAACGTGATCAGGGATGTCTAAAAGTTATGATTGCTCCCTTTTTTCTTTTGTGCTGATCTAATCTGTGATCCGATCCGTGACTCTGATCCGTGATCCGATCTGAACCGTGAGTTTTATGATCCGTTGCACCACGTTGCTAATACTGCTAATTTACTCTAAGCAGTTCAAGGCAGGAGGGTAATGTTAACAGTTTAGTGCTGGCAAGTAACACTAAACTGCTGTATTAGATTACTGTTAAACCCCTGTCCGGTGTACTCTTATACCTCTGGAGCATTAAAGGAATATGTTTTACTGTGTAGGCCTGTATAAAACAGGCCTACACAGTAAAAACAGTAAAGAACAGTCTTATTTTTAAATAATTTTACCATTGGATCTTTATCTATGTGTCACTTTTTCTATTTTTTTTCCGCTGAAAGAGTAGGCTCATCTCTGTAAAAGCAGTGTAAAGTGTCTGAGCACTCACTGAAAGCACTTTGGTGCACTTCAGAGAATTAAATGGCCCAGCTCTCTTTAGGTCAGCTTCTTGGTGGTTGTTGCTTGCCCTATAGTCCTACATTTGAGATTGTTTATGGCTCTTCCTGTTGGCCCCAGTCTCATAAATTAACTCGGTGTCTCTTTCATTCTTTATCTACAGGTGGAATGAGTGGCTCACCTATGATATGTACATCCCAGATATACCCCGTGCTGCCAGACTCTGCCTCTCAATCTGCTCTGTCAAGGGCAGAAAGGGAGCCAAGGAGGTAAGATAGAGAGCAGTGAAAGAAATGAATCCACAATGCAACTTAAATTGACAGGAAGGGGAGATGCAGAAACAGGAGCTGTCTTACTGTGCCTTTTGGATACAACTGTTCCATTTTTTTTTAACGGTTGGGAATAGCTATGGAAAAGTAAAATACTTTCCTCCACAGTTGTATTGAGGGGAAATGCAATAAATGAATAGTGAAAATGGCATTTTATGATTTTAAACACAAAGAAACGGACGCAACAAACAAAATAAAATAGCGGAGAGCAGATGACCCCCATGGGTTAATCTTTTATTTAACACTAGCATGCGAATCCATCCTGGAGGGCTTTATATGTATAGGTACCTTTTGTGTGTGTGTGTGTGTGTGTGTGTGTGTGTGTGTGTGTGTGTGTGTGTGTGTGTGTGTGTGTGTGTGTGTGTGTGTGTGTGTGTGTGTGTGTGTGTGGCATGTCCTGGTATGGGTATATGAACCTACCCTCCTCTATGTGTCAGTCTGTCTGAGTATACGTGTCCAAGGTGAATGGGAGCTGTGGTATCAACTTTGGCTCTGTTTAATTACTAATCAGCCACGGGCACTGTGCTGGCAGAAAACATCAACAGAAACTCAATCGGCAGAAGGGACTTTTCCATTCATGTTAGAATATGATTCGCTTGCACAGGCCACATTGATGGCATGTTGTGAAATGGGCTGATTGTTCTCGCTCAAACTCACATCGTAGTATTTGAACTAAAGACTTTGACGACAAAAAAAATGGAATAATCAGAAAATGCAAAATCATAGTTAAGGCTGAGAAGTTATCAGCTAAATACATCACATTTAAAACTTAAAACAGATTATGCTTTTTTCACGTCATCGGTGAAGCATAACAGTAACATATTCTAGATGAAACTATGTGGTGCAAAACTGTTGGAGTGTGTCTGTACTGAGGTGCTTTGGGTCTGAATCTCGTAACAGATACCCACACAGATTGATTTTTCTTTCATCTCTCTCTAGTGGAAAAGCTGGAAGAGAGAGAGGTGTGTGTATGTGTCTGTGTGTGAGAGTATCAATGAATGCCAGACATGGATATTGTAACAGACACTTGCGGTGAGCCCTATCCCGTACCGCTCAGTGCAGGACTAAGGCCAGGTTAGCGGATGCTCTTTCAACCCCACCTGAATGAAAGATAAACACATCTCTACAGCCGCCTTTTGCTCCAGCGCCTACTATAAATAGGTGCGTTTTGACTGGCTGTCTGGACGTAACTCTGTCTGCCTCGCCACGTTACCTTTTGTCACATTGTTCCATCGCTGCCCCTAAGTGAAGACTCACTCTGAAGATCAAGATGTTATCTTTAACATTCCCTCAGCCAACTCAGGCTTTGTGAAGACTTACTTGGTAGCTTTGGTAGAAGAAGTACTGCAGTTTAAAGATTGTTTGATCACCTTTGCATCTAAAGATGAAAGAGTGGGACATATTGCCAAGACCTTTCACTGTCCCTTGTGCCATAATCAATTATCAAATAATCTAGCACGCATAAGAAAGTCCAATTCAGAGGTTAATCAAATTTCATGCCAGTAATATAGCAAATAATAGACTGTGTCATATACGGCACCAGAATACAGCTGGTTGACATTTCATGGCTTACTTACTTAGCCTTTCAAGAGGAATGAGTGTAGTGCCTTTAAAATCAATCAAAATCAATTAGAAGTTGTTCATCATTTATAACCCACTTACTGTATACTTGTAAGACCCTTTCAAATAGTTTTGAAACCTGATAAAACAAACGAACACATTGAAGGCAGATAAATTACATTCACCAAAGAGCATCTCCTTTATCACCCTCCACCAATAGAGAGTTTCATTGGAATGAGCGATGCGAGATCAGTTTTAAGTCCAGTAAGTCAAGGGGCAGAGACATTGAGCTGAACTAAAACTGAGATATGTTTAAATGTTGACTTGTGGATATTTAGTCTGTACTTTCACTTGGCTGAAGTGTTTGTGGTTTTAATGTGTTCTTAGCATAAGGAAACCTTAATGAGATTGTATACTTTCACACTGAGTCCCAGAATACGTTTGTGTGAAAAGCATAGTCAAGTGTCAAATGATTCACCATCTGTGTTTGTGTCTGATTCTCTCTCTCTCTCTCTCTCTCTCTCTCTCTCTCTCTCCCCCATTAGGAGCATTGTCCACTAGCTTGGGGTAATATTAACTTGTTTGACTACACTCACACTCTGGTGGCCAACAAGATGGCTCTGAACCTCTGGCCTGTCCCTCATGGCCTTGAAGACCTCCTCAACCCCATTGGAGTCACAGGATCCAACCCTAATAAGGTATTCAAATCCAGCATCTTGCTTTAATGTTCATTTGCACTGTACACAATCCATTTAAGAAATGGGGTATAAGTAAGAAACACGTTTCTATATTCTAATCCATATTTAACAAGTCTCAGGAGGGAGCCTGAGAGATATTTTCATTGCTGCATATGATAAATCAAAAGTGAAACTTGAATTGAGAGTTTGACTGTTTTGTGAGATACTGTAATTTACACTCTGTGATTATATCCTTTTTAATCTCTGTTGTCCAGGAAACCCCATGTCTGGAGCTGGAGTTTGACCACTTTAGTAGTTTAGTCAAATACCCAGAAATGAATGCAGTAGAGGATCACGCAAACTGGACCATCTCGAGGGAACTGGGGTTTAACTACAACCTCTCTGGACAGGTAGTAACCAGCTTACCGGCCACCAACTAGTGGGCTGGAAAGGCGCAACAACACAGCGGGTTGTTTTACGTTTTGAAACTCAGAGTAAAGAAATGTCTATTGCATAAGCGTAAGATTCCTTCGGCCATACAGAGCAGCAGGAGTGGGAGAGGTGTGCACTTTTGGACAACCAAAGTAATAAACACTAGTCTACTGATGACAGTAATGCAAGTGTGACATCACACAATAAAGACAAAGTCATTAGATGCAGCACCAAGAAACGTATCTTGTCTTCATATTCTCACTCTAAAAAGCTGATTCATTTAAGTAACAGAGCACAAATATACACATGTAAAAAAACACGTATTGAGTTTCTTAGTTAGGATGAGGTACGTTATTAATGAAGGTGTTTCAATTTCACCACTCATTAGACCCCTTTGTATAGCTTGACATTGATTCATGAGGCCCTAATGTGAGGTGTGGTTGTGTCCTTGTTGAGGACATTCCATGTCATAACAATCTGATAAATTACTTGTGATGGCAGTGTGTTAGTGATATGAACACATGTGTGTGTTGTGTGAGACACCACCTGTAATTATAGTTGGGTGTTATTGAATCTTTTGGGTATATTATATGTGAGTGTTGCCTTTAGTGAAAGAGAGGTTTCATGAAAGGTTTTTGGCAGCACGACACTTTCAATGAATATTACAGCTCTTTTCAGTTTATTTCTAACATTTTATTTATTGAAACATTTTGATGTGAGAAAAATTTAGGGCAATAAGTGATTCGATAAATATGGTAATTTTCAGCCAATCAATGAACTGCAAAGACTCATTGTTGACTTATACTTTGTAAACTGGGATGGTTCCAACAATTGTGTGACTCAGCAGTGCCACTGTAAGTTACTCTGCCATGTGAGAGGATGTGAACAGTGTGAAACGATGTGTTAAGTTATTCATGATGTGTGTGTCAAATGTGAGGAGTGCCCAACTGTGTGATGAGGATATCATGCGGCTTGTTCCTGACCAGAAAATAATTCAAGGATAATTCAAAATAATTCAAATCTAAACTGACATCATATTTATACAGTCAGAAATCAGACTTGATTTCAGGAGTATGATTGGGCACGGGACAATGTTACTCTTCTACTGATTTAATGCTCTTTACATAGCGATGCAGGATTCAGGATTCAGGAATTGAGGGCATTGGCAGGGTTTGTAACACTCTGAGACTTACGCTGAACGCTCTCAGCATCTGGCTGCATCACGGTCCAACTGTGCTCCGGCTCCCTCGCAGTTTCAATGTTCACTGGAAATATTTCAGAAGTGGATTGTCAGTTATTCTGCAGACACAACAACCTTTTGTTCCTTCTATAGCTTCTCTGCAAACACTAATGTTAGATGACGATCTCAGCACAGCTCCTGTCATTAGTCTGTATTTTTGTTCCTTTTGTCTGACGATGTCACGATTGTAAAATGATGATTCAGTCTGCAGCTCAGCAGCTTGGTGATGACTGCTGGTCAACGTCGTATTTATGAGTCATGATCAAATTGCGTTCCCATTCCAGAAAAACAAAAAAAACATAAATAAAAACAACTAAATTGTGAATTTGACTGCATTAAAACACAAGGATGGTGATCAGAGAGGAGGAAGGAACAGAACGTTTTTCTCCTTTGCTGCTCCCACTTTGTTTATATCTGTGAAGATTAAGTTAGAAACAAAGGGAATGCATCAATAGAATGAATTAGTCAATTGCCAGAAAAATACAGGCATTTAAATATGTTCACAAATACATTTCAGGCTTCAGAGACAGGCTGTTCTGGTAAAAACAGACCTGGAGTTCAGTTCAGTGTACCCTGTGCACTAATTTAGAAGCATGGTTAAACCTTTGACCAGAACTGTGGTAGACATGGTTGGATATATAATTTTATAGTACAACATTTGGAATCGTATATATTATAGGATTTACAGCAAATAGACATAGATCTTTTTTTACGTGGCATGTTGTTAGTGGTCTTTTAGATACTGTGCAATGCAAGAGAGCTGGACCGTTCACTGTTGATTTATTTATGACGATAGCATAGTGTGGTGTATTAAATAATTCCTTTATCTGTAACTGGAGTTGATAGAGAAGCTTCCACAGTAATGGATAACAGTTCTTAATGTTGCAAGCTATATTTGTGTCTCATAATGACTGCATGGCTGAATATCCAGACAAATATTGGTTCATTTACGAGTACAAAGATACTGTGATACATGAAAAAAAATAACAAATGGAGGCTCTAAAATGAAGCGACAAATTAAGTAATGGTACCAGTTATTGTGCTTAAAAGAGGTTAGTCATAACATAATAACTTGTGTTAAACGGTGTTACTCTGTGTTTGATTAAAGAGTAAACGTGGGGAGGGATCAGGGTCTCATGTAGTACCTTGAAAAACATGACGACCAACAGGTGATTATGGTAGTATTAGTAGTGTAATAATGCAGAGTTTAAAGTATTTTCTGTATGTGCTTCAGAGCAATCGGTCGGCCAGAGATCACGCGCTGACAGACAGCGACACCGAGCAGATGAGACAGCTGAGTAACAGAGACCCTCTTTCAGAAATCACTGAGCAGGAGAAAGACTTCCTCTGGAGACACAGGTAACCTCCCAACCAGCAAATATAACACTTTACTACTTCACTGTATAGCACTTAAAGTACTAGTATTTTTTCTTTTTTTTTTATTGTTACTCTTAAACATACATCTTGTTTAAAAATTAATTTCTTCGATTAACCTGACCCAATTCTACATGGTGAATACTCTACATGTGAATAAATATGGTCATACAATTTTGTTTTAATCCTGTATGCAGGATGTAGATATGTAAAAACAACTGATTCAGACTTAATCTGGGATGCAAAGCACAGTAATGATCCCCTTTCTCTTTCTCTACCAGGCACTACTGCATGAACATCCCTGAGATCCTTCCCAAGATCCTTCTCGCTGTCAAATGGAACTCCAGAGATGAAGTAGCACAGGTAATGCCGTGCCATTTCATTCATAGTTCATTGTTCCTTCTTCGATAAACAAGTCTTTTTAATGGATTCTGAGAAATGGATATATAGAAAAAACATGTTTTGTAAGGAAAAGGTAATGAAAAGCATGTTGCAGTAAAGATGTATTCCATTCCTCCATTGACTATTCATGTCATCTTTGTTTTTAAGCTGGAATGTATACATCTCCCAAAATACTTACATTAATGTGCGTACTCTCTATGAATAGTGTGTAATGAGTAATAATTCATATTTCTTTGTTTGTTTCCCAGATGTATTGTCTGTTAAAGGAATGGCCGTCTATCCGCCCTGAGCAGGCCATGGAGCTGTTAGATTGTAACTATCCAGACCCCATGGTCAGGCACTTTGCTGTGCGCTGCCTTGACAAATACCTTACTGATGACAAACTGTCCCAGTACCTCATTCAGCTTGTACAGGTAGGTCTGACTGAGAGTTTGGACCAGTGAAATCAAGGAACTGATGGGGTCAAATGGAAGACATTGAGTGTTAATAAGAGGGCTATGTGCTATGACTCAAGTGGCTGTGGAGTACCTTTCTCCAGCCTGGGTGTCCTTGGTAGCCCGAGTTATATCAGTTGGAAAGCAATTTGTCTCTAGTGTAAAAGACTTTCCGGTCTGCCGTAGGTTGTTTTTGTGCTTGGTGCACAGAGACTGCATGGTGAGAGACATTACAGAGTCTGAAATGACTCATCTGAACCCCCTCTTGCTCTTTCCCTCCAATCTTCCTCTCCCCTCCTCCTGCTCTAGGTATTAAAATACGAGCAGTATCTTGACAATCCCCTGGCCCGTTTCCTCCTGAAAAAGGCCCTGACCAATCAAAGGATAGGTCATTTCTTCTTCTGGCATCTCAAGTGAGTCACCTTTCAGATTGCTTTTTCTTC